>JAQIXG010004832.1:0-12283 GCA_034700105.1 Oconnorella tubifera
GAGTGATGTGTTTCCTTCTCTTGGTACAGGCTACCACTCGAGCCAAAGAGTTCTGCACTCGCTGTAACTTTTTAACGGTCGCTGTGGAGGTCCCATAGAGCAACGAGTTGCAGTAATCTAGCCTTGTCGTTACGATACTGCAGGCGATTACGTTCGCAACTTTCTTATCGAGAACTGGCCGGATATTTGTAAGGTCCGGGGTCAGTCTATAGGGCCCATTATAGGTTTTTGTCGTTCAGTGGAACTCTTAAGAGTCAAAATATCAATTGGCAGTTTTCAATGTTTACACACACTCTACGGGCCTGAGCCTGTAGAGTGTGTGTAAACATTGTAGTTAAAATATTAAATGATAAGAATTCTGAGCCAAAATATCCTAGTTGCAGATAGGGTCCATAGACTGACAGTGTCCTAAAGGGTATTTGAACCCTGACTCCACATAACACATTGTAGATCCGTCGTCAAGTATGGCGATTCTATAGAATGTAGGTTCGTTAAGTCTCGTTATGCTCTTTTAGGGTTCATTATATAATATGGTTTAGGTTGAGTCCGAACTAGCCTGTTAAACCCGATGAACCTGATAGGTTTAGTGGCCATAGGTCTCAACAACGACAGTGTCTTGCAGTTTCAAGATCCGTATGAACTACTAAAAAATTCTGTCCAATATATGGCGATGTATCCGATATGGGAGGCCGCTGCATTATCACATCTCGGTCACTCGCCATCGGTCTTTGGGTTTGTAAAAAATCGTCTGACATTATGTTACAGAAGTCGCAATTTAGAATATGTTACAAATGTCACAGTAGTGGGTTTCGTTCGTTGTTAATGAAGCTTTAGATTTGTTGTTGGGTAGAGTTTGCAAACAAGTACAATATGCATCTGTTGTTTGCCTGGTTTTGGTTAAAAGAAATATGTTGTTATCACTTGCAAAAAATGAAATAACAATTGTGGAAATTGAATTCATACATAAAGCAATGTGATATAGAAATTACAATGACTAAAATCAGGTTGTCTTCAGCTGTTCCGTCAAGCCATAATACAGAACAGCTGAATTTATAGTGAAGCCATAATTTCAGAACAGCTGTATTTTCTTTGAGGCCGCAACAAAGCAAAAATGCATCCATACCTCGATTGTTTTATAACCATAGAGAATCACAATGAGATGGGTGGGAAGGGTCCATGTTTATCTCACGGGGCTCCATTATGACGAAACTAAGTCTAGACTACATCAGGCAACAGTGATTGGTAAAGTTATTATATCCCACATTTGAAAGTTAGAAATTGACTTTGTTGTATTTTATTCTCCAAGAACGAAGCATATGACATACTAAAATCTTTTTTAAAAATAAATAGTCACCATTATTGCTTTGTTGATTTAGCAATTTAATAGTTTATTATGTAAGCCGACTCAATGACATGACGGTAACATGTGCTTATGAATGAAAATCTAGTTTAAAAAATGTCTGATGATTCTTTTATGGAAGATTTGTAGTTAGATTAAAAATGATTTCTTATTGTTTACAAAACTATGGAACTAGGTAGAAACACACTTATTAAATCAATAATATTTATTATGTAATGCTGGTCTAAGGTACAAAAAATATTATTTTTGTTTAAACACAATGTTAAATAAACTTTATTTATAACTTATTTTAATACAATATGCAAACATATGCAATCGAAACAACGGAAACATTTGAAACATTGTATAAAAACTAATAGAGTCATTTTAAAAACAGTTCACGTGTTAACACACTGTAGCACACATGTCGCAAAAGTACCATATAACGCTAAGTCAACGCTGCCGCATTTCTCCGCGGCATCGCTCTAATCCACTGTTTTAAAAAATTGAGTGGCTGAGAATCACAACAGAAAGCGTTTGTCCTATTTGGACTTTACATTTCATCTTTATTTTTGCTAAAATAATATAAATATTTTGACCTTATCATGATTGAATTCACCGATTGATCAAAATTTAAAGAAAGAGAAGTTTTGTTATTAAATTTGTGCTGATGCTGAATTTGTTATCAAATCATTTCATTATATTAACAAGCCGCTATTCGTTATGTTAAGTGTTTGGACACAGACAATGGCAAAAGAGTACTTCAAATAGAGGAACAATAAAAGGAGTCGATTCTCTCTTCAACTACAAAGAGACATTATCATTATCAAGGCCTGCAATATTGGTTGAACTTAAACCATTAATTGTTAAGTTAACTTTCTACATTTACAAAAACGTTTTAGGTTTTCTAATTAAATCTACATTTTAATCAATAATAAGTATCACCATGATTTAATTTTCTTCATATTTAATAAAGTTAAATTGAACAAAATGTAATTGCGCTGTCAATGGCTCTACAGCTAGAGTACTGTCGATTGATAATCAATTTTTAGGTAATCATGCTATTATAATATAGTAAGTCTTCAGGATTGCATCATTTAGGCTTTTCGATTGTTACAGAAAACTAACAACAGTTGACATTAACGTTATTAAACGCAAGTTTTAAACGCAAGTCTGCTTCTAATTGAATTTGGTACAATTTTCAAATAACATTTAATGGAGTCTTACTGTTTACCAATTTTACTCTATGCTACTGATTCTCTAAATTTGTCTCAAGAACAACTAACTAATATGAATGCTGGATGGAACTCAATCTACGGGCTTATATCTGGTTTTAATAAATGGGAATCAGTTCATATTTTTATTGATGGACGTGAGCGTCTTAATTTTAAATTTTTAAGATTTGAGATTATACCTGTTTCTCACATTCTATAAAATTGTTTTAAAATCTCAAAATGAAATATCCTCTAAAGTAATGGCCCGCTACTATGTAAGAGTCAGTGCAGTTTAGTCGTGTTCAATTCTGTTAATTTATTTGTAGTATATTATTAACGTTATAAGTCACATTATGACATCAATAATGCACACAATAATAAAATATTATATTTAACACGAAATAATGTTACATTTTTCTCTTTTCCTATCTTTGCTCTTTCATTTTATCTGTTATTGTTTTCACTCATTTCATTCCTTTTATGCTATTTATATCATTTATGACGACTGAATTAGTGAATATGTTGTAGCAAAGCTACAGATATTATTAATGGGCGACCAGAGAAATTTGAAATTGAGAGAGTTTATAATTGTGACAATTTTAAAGAAAGTAGCATGAAATTAAATTGATATTTCCTAATTTCTTTATTTTCATTTCATTTCTAAACACTAATATTTATGTAGCCTACATTGATAGATAGATGCCTTTTGTTATTAATTTCAAAGTACATTTTCAAGATCATTACAAAATTAAACGATATTGTGATTTTCATGCATATAAGCTTTATAAATGCATCCAACAGCAAAATTTGGCAAATATCGGATAGTAAAGAGCTAGTTTCGTGTACATCTTAAAAATGTATATTTCTAACTGCTGGCTTAATCTTGTTCTTTACTGTATACAAAACTAAAGGATGATATCTGGCAGTAGTATTCTAGGCACAGAACCGATCCGCATTGATTTTGATCTGAGCGGATTTTGCGCGATGCGTTGCATTGATTTTTAACGTTTTCTATCAGATCTCGCTCTGCTGCATCGACGGACACATGGACGCGAAAAAAGTACATTTCGTGGATAACAAGAGAACATCATGGCTATCAGGGCCTGTTGGTTTTGTCGGGTGAGTTTGTTTAGTTAGCCTAGCTTTCTTATTATTGAACTACTCGACAGTAAATAAATAAATAAATAAATGATATAAATGATATAAGAAATATTGTTTATATTATAATACTCAGAACGTGGTTAAAATACTCTCTACTTATAAATTGTAAGTCTGTCGTAAGAAAAAAATGGATGATTAATGATAGCATATAGTATTTTGTGGTAGAAAGTCAAACTTATGTAATACTTTTATTCAAATTGTTTTATTTTGATAGTATTAAAATGAATAATGAGCCTACAGTGTGATGTTAAGCCCATAGTGATTATTATTTGATAATTATTTCAATATACAGTATATGAAAGTGTAACATAAATTGACATACAAAGCATTCGTATCTTGCATATCCGTTATGTTTTAAACATTTTAACTATTAATAAAAAAGTAAAATCAGATTTTTACTTGGAGTACAAATTCTTTGTGAGCATGCTGAAGAGTGCAGCAAGTTTTCATATTGGCATTCGAGGCTCATTGATTTCTGAGCGTGACTGTATAACCATTTCGCTAGAGAGCTTCAATAACTAACGAAAAAATAAAGATAATTTGATATTTGCAATGATAATAACTGCATCTAGCATCGCCAACCACTGAAGTTGACTAGAAAGACGGCTGCTCGGCATTATCATGCTGTGTTACTCTATATGAAAAATTAGATCGAGTAGAGTTTGATTTTGCTGTTTCATTATTTGATCGAGACTTCGATGATATAATATTTACGCTTGTCTTATTTCCACTATACGCCACATTGAGCTCGCCGCTGGACTCTATCCGCAATCATTGAATCAACATGTGTAGTAGATTCAGTTAGCACTTGATGCAATAGTCAGTTCATCGAATAGACTGCATTGATGATTTGATTACTATTTACAAGCTCTTTTATCGGAATGAATATCTTTGCAAGAATGTATTCATTGACTCTGAGTTGTGTACAATTTTTGTCACATAATATTATAGTAGTCACATTGTTAAAGAATGTCATCTGTTGTATTCCATATACAATATTTATGTAACAGTTCTGTATATCAAACGATGATAGTTTGCTATGTCCGAGTAGGGGTGTTGAATTAATTAATAGATAGGCGAAATTCACAATATGGAACCCAGAATATAGTTGACGTTCTGTAGGCTGTTGACTTCTTGATATACTTTTATCAAAGTAGACTCGATATGATTTTGCGGCAAATATTCAGTTATAAGTTTAAAATAATGACAGAAAATAGTTGTGCTACTGTTACTTCATACCTTTACTTTTATTAGTTGATGCTCTTATTGAGAGAATGCTCCAAGAGATAGATTTCTATGAGAAATCCTGTAATGTCTCTAGAAAAAGTGGATTCCTTCAGTACAACGCTTTCTATTGAAAGTGGACTACATCATTCTAATACTGGACAGCTTCTCAGAGTTACTGCATTGAGCATGTTTAAACACACAGATGTTTTTTATAGATCACAACTCGGTTATTATTCAATTGCATATTGACTAGCTAGAGAGTCTCACACAAATGGCTGATCCTATGCAAAATAAGAACTGGAGCATGTAACAGAGAATATATATTATCTTATCTGTATCTTTCTTTATCCGTTCAAATCTTTATTCACTTAAACGTGTTCGAATCCGTATAGGCCTGTATATCTTAAGCCTGCATTGCAATCTATGTAACATAATTTCGATATTAAGTAACTATATTAAGTAACGTATTATCTTCTCATTTATCGCACTATTATTATAAGATCAACTGATTAGTTGAACAGGGTGGTGATAGGTGGGGGGGATTAAATGCAATGACTTCTATGCTTATTGAGGTTGAATTTTCAATTTGTAATAAATATTTAACATGGTCATGTCCTTGACCTTGACCTGGTACTGTCCTTGGCCTTAACATTGACTTGGTTGTGTCCAAATTCAACGGTACTTATTTAGTTGATTATATTAGCTATAAGTTCATTTTAAAACTATACGTGAATTTATTTCCATCTCAGTTTATTCTCCATTAAATCATTTGTAAAAACAATTTTTGATGTGATTTGTTCAAGTTTATTGCATATAAATGTTTGAGATTGTGCAGTTTTATTTCGAATTCTGTTTGAGTGCAAATCAAAGGGTAGATATTTCAAGATTTTTACGAATTCTGACAAATATAGCCAATAGTCGAGTTATAATAACGCGGTTTCAAGTAGTGTACACTGTCTTCTCATCAATAAAAACTTCATCCAATTATTTCGTGTACTGCATCCTGATTAATTTATTACCAAAAAATCAATTTTATATACAATGTAATTTTATTTTACTATTAAATAAAATAAATTCTCGTAAATTTGGTATATAAAGAAAAAATACTTCAATGAAATGCTACAAATACTTCTTAAAGGAAGCTTATTTCTAAATAAATAAATAAAGACAAATAAAAAAAACGAAAAATAAATAAGGAAGGAAAAATTTAAATAATTAATTCTATATTACCAACATTCTCTATTTTAAATTAAAAGTCGAATTACAAATTAGACTTCGAAGAAACTTTATTCGACTTCGAAATTAATTTTTAGATTTGATTAAACTTTGTTTATTGATTAGTGTTTAAATTTTAATCGCTAGATGTCATGTCATTTGAATATTTTTTGGCATTTAGTGGCATGCAATGTTGTCACTTTTTAAAGGATGTACACTTTCATTTAACTGTAGTAACAGTATGTATGACATTATAATCGTGAGCAATCTCTAATAGATTTGCTGACGGAATATATAATACAGCTATGACATCTTTCAACAAACTAAATTTTACTACATTATTTTGAAGATAATTAATTGAATTTATTCATTTTAAATTATATCTTAATTAAATAAATAATGTAATTTATTAATCAAAATGAATGCTAATTAAATAATTAGGCTGTCAATTCAAGTTTTTATCATTTATGAAATTCATCGTTATAACAGTTGACACTATAGAGTTTATTTCTTTTTATAATGAGCACCAATTAAAATAAACTCACTAAATTCGAATAAATATACTATATACATTTTGGTGCCTGTAAAGGTGAGATAATATTGATAACTAGAGTTAGACTTAAACGCATTATTAGCAATCACAAAAATCTTATTTTATTTCTATTTAGAGGCGAATTTGTTTAATTCAATTATTTGAAAGATGAGTGTAAAATTATAATCGTTACATTCCTAAGCAACTATGCAGCAGGTTTAAATATTTCATTACAACTAGCTTTCGATGCTTAAATCACAGAGCATGTTATGTTTTACACATGTGATCTGGCAGCTGTAGATTAATCGATAGAAAAGAAAACGACTCTCGCATATGTTTATAATTTCTGAGATGTTTTCTCTCTGCGCTAATCACAACCACAAGTACACAGTCGTATCTTACAGAGGCATAGCGAGAAATTCAATCAGTGGAGAAGTTTACTTTTTACTGTTTTTTCGATTATATTGTATTTTCATTTCTGTCTAATTTAATGTTTAATTTATTTCAACAATTAAATTTCTTTCGTCAACTCAGGTTCGTCATAAAGGTTAAACTAGAGAAGTGACTGTGGTTTTAAATTTAAATTTTAAATTTTTTTTATATAAATCAGTAACTTATTATTAATATCATAAAGTTAACGAACAGCTATTGAAAATCTCAAAATGCATTGCTGCAACTCGAGAGGAAATGAGAAATTGTTGCATCGTGATTTTGTTGTAGTTTATAACTCAATAAAATTGATTTCATTGTTTGAGAGGGGGTCGATCTTCCAACGCCCCCTGACTCTACCAGCATTGATCCATTCCCACCTGATTATATGCGGTCAGCGAGAGTGGGGGCCAAACTCCTTCTGATAAATTTATCTTATTATTTAATGCAGCTTTGCATAAAAGTAAAAATATAATAAAATGGCAGGGATGCAGAAAACCTCCACCGATCATAGCTTGGATTTTTCTGGATCTTGATTGCTGGCCATGAGAAAGATTAGTGTTGTAACTCACCGTATGTTTACAAAAATAATAAAATGGCTCGCATTGCTTTTTATCATTATGAAGTATTTTAATGAAGGAAGTCGCTGCACATTGAGACCCATCGTTTAATCATTTTACAGTTGATTTCTTTAAAATATTTCAGAATTATAAAATCTAATATTAATTTTGTAGTTATTTGCAATTTGTTTAAAATGAATTAAATATTTGTATTTTAACGAAAACTATTCATATTTGCTCGTATACTGTAGCTAATGTTATTTGTTAAATTTCTTTACTGTAATATGATAAATTATTAGGCTTATCGCTTCAAATATAATGTTAAAGATAATTTCAATGAGAAATACTGAAGTGGTTAATGGTGCTTTCAGTTTTCATATTCACTTGTGTACCTTGCCAAAAAGTAGACGACCTAAAACCGTTGGAAAATTTGACGATCTGGAAAAAAAATGTAGCTACTATTTCTTAGCTCTTTTTTTTAGAAAAATTACGTTTTAAAATATTTATGAGAATAAAAAAATACTTGAAGTTTAATTATTATACCTGCTTACCCCGCAGTCTCGCAAGAACACATCCATTATCACAGTCCATGGCTTTAGGAGTCAACTGTTCACTTGATTTTCTTAAATCACATTTACGAAGAGTCATAAATTGTGCTTATGTAAAGTTAAGTAAAATTAAGCAATAAAGAAACTACGAAAATATCTGACGGATCGTTTATATAGCTTAATTTTTTAATTTTCAAGTAAAATTACTTTTTAAAAAGGATTCCGCAACTCTATACAGATATTGACTTGATAAATTGATAATGTAATTTTATATTTGTAAATATACGGAACTAAATAAATATTGTTAAAATACGTATATAAAATAAAAGGTAGACCTATTCACGAGATCTATAATCGTCGTAATTAAATACATTCATGATATTTGCAATAATGACAGAAAAATGACACATTACTGCGACTGAATTGATTTTTACAGACAATATATGTTTGACAATATATGTTTTACGGTTAGTTTATGTGATTTTTATTAACTTATAATTCGTCGTCTCGTTCATTTCATTATAATAAATTGAATTTCGCGCATCCTTATACATGGTGCGCGCCCTTATGCGCGCACCCTTTTGATGGTCGCCCTTTTGAGGGTAAACTATTCCTGTTACGTTATAAATGACACTAGGCCAGGTAGCCTGAGGTAGGCCTACATAAATTAATCCGCATAAAGGAAAAATACATCGGCGTGTAACGTCGAATTAAAAGTCTAATTCAATTATAATAAAAGAAAAAATTAAAATGCAGTTTAGACATAACAAGAACTCAGTGTATCATTCAATCTCGTAAAATAAGTCAAATAAACAGAGCTATGAACACAAAGATTAACTGAGTAAAGTTTTGAAAAAGTTTTTTAGTCAATAAATTATTGTGAAGTTAATAAGCGATTTATGAAACAGTCGAGCTCGTTCAAAGTAAATTCGAGTTTTAATCCTTAAACTATCTGTAGCAAACGGACTGTTTTATATTCTGATAATACAGGGTGCGCCGAAAAACATCCTAATAACGACTTTGTGATAACTAAGCCAAATATTAATATTTTTTCTCATAATATTTTTAGTTTATTCTGAAGAAAATTTGACACATTTACCAAATTTTATTGTTATATCTTGAAATGTTCAAAAAACTTAACATTTTAATTTTAATTCAACTTTTGTAGCTTGATAAATTTTTGTCAAATTATTTGTCAGAAAAGATTTAAAACCGGAAAATTTATGAGCACAGTATCTGTAGATAATCTAGATAAGAAAAATAGTCCTTTTACGTTCTTATCTGAGCCTACCATCACTTCTGGATGCCGATACGGATGTGTCCATAAATGTTTGAGGCAAATCATTGCAAATCTTCTGCACATATGCTCATAATGCTAGTGATCACTGAGTCTATAACATATACATTGTAAATTACATTCACTGCAGTGTAGAAAAAATCTGTTAATGTGTAGAACATACATTAATACGCAATATCTTTGCTCTAGTCTAAACTGTATTTGAATTAAGGTGCGGTGTCCATTTTTGTAGCGATAAGGTATGATCTACAATATCGCTAAAATATTATCGTTTGATTTTATTACTTAGTATGCAGCAAGAATCATTGATTTGTTTATATAATAATAATAATAATAATAATAATAATAATAATATATACACTGTAGACTAGAGCTTATGTCGATGAGTGAGCCACTCATTATTTTTTGTAGTCATATAGCATCTACGAGATGTTGCCATTTGGGCCCGCGGTCAGTTTGCACCAGTTTGTTTTGTTAAACAGTTAGTCTCATCGTTAACATTACCTTACTAACATGTAATATTTTAATTTTGAGTTAATTTATAAGTTCATTTAATTTTTAAAATTCATTGCAATTAGACAATATATTTTTTAAGATTTAAATGTAGATACTTTATTTTAAATTAAAGGTTATCTCGTTATTTAAGCCTATAAAAATTTGACTCCAAACTGCAGTTAGTTTAGTTCAAGTCATTTTAGACACAATTTTATTTTGATTCTAGTCATCTGCATCTGTCTAACGTTAGCATAGCGGAGGCGTCATTTTAGCAAATTGAATATTATTGTCTTTTAATTAATTGTCATAAATAATTATTAACGATTATTTATAATTCAATATTCTACATATTAATTATTATAAATATTCTAAAATTGAACATTCTATATATTCTGTAATTGCGTCCTGCTGTGCCACCGTTAGAAATTTTTTTTTGTAAACACAATATAATTCGGGTCGAACTGTCTCTGAATGGGCCGAACTGACTGAGAATGACCAGGACCGAACTGACTGTGGGCCAATATGACATGTACTACCTACACTGGTAGAACAAATGATCAGAGAGCAGGCTGTCTATCAGTTACAAGCCGGATATTGTTTCTACTACTCCGTGTATTCACTACGACAACATAATCATTACACAGTTATCGAAATATACAAAACATATGCTTATTCATTTTGTGTTAACTATATTTTTAATAAGCTAGGTATTATGACAAACAATTCAGAATTATAATATGTGAAAATCTAAGCATTAAAAATCTAATATATCTTAGTTGTAGATACAATGTATTGTCTTAGTATTAATCAATTATCTTAAATATGTATTGTAATTAGTACGTGTTGATTTAACACATAAAACTTTTGATCGCCCCCCTCGCTCCCCCTTACAATTTTGACTTAAATTGAACAGTTAGGTAATACAATATTTATTCAGTCTGCGGTATATTTATAAACTAAAAATGTCTTAATTTCTTTTATACCGTTTCTAGCGAAAGTAGCAAATAAAGTTACTTTTTTATACTTTGGACATAAAATAGACTGCGGTAATGTACAGAGTGTGCATTAAGGATTTGACATAGGTCTACTATACAGTGAAAGGACCCAAGTGTTGTTTGAAAGTTTACGCAATCAAAACTTTACAACATTCTTGCAATTTTACAAAATGCTTTAAAAATTATATCCGGTATTAGAATACAATTATATAAACGCATATTTTCGATATTGCATCAGTATGCTTTCACTGGAAAGCTTATTTATATTAGGCCTACGTATTTTTCTGGTAATTTGTTAGTAAACATTTCTACTTCATTGCAAGAAATGGTCAACATATTGAAATTGTATGGTAATTTGTAGGGTAGATTGCAGGGTAAAACGGTAGACGAATATTATAAAATATAGGCTATTTTATCAGAATTTGTCAGAATTTTGTCAGCACCCTCTCCCCCTCCCATCAAGGTCTAAAGTGTGTAAATGTAGTGTAAATAATATCTATTTATTGTAGGCCTTGCTCTCTTTATCATTATAATGTGATGCAATAATTAAATGAATAATTAAATGATCTCTATCATTATGAATGTGATTAAATGAGTTTGTAAACTCTGTAGAGCTGATCGTTTTAACATCAGCTAATTGTATGCTTATTTAGCGTTATGATACAAAAGTTTACTATACGCCAACTTATGTTTCATACCAATAAATTTTACATTGAGACTTTTTTATGTATAAAATGATATATTTTAATGTCAATTAATCTCTTGGCATTTCTTGATATTAATTGTTGTAGTAGAGTGATGATATTACAGTTAGCTCAAATGTGCTTTACGTTACATAATGTATCATTAACATTTTTGTTATTATTGTCACAAATTGCCCCAGCTATTACTATTACAGGCCATATGAAATTGTCATGGGTATCTACATTACTGCAGACCATTTTATTTAAATTTTCGCTTATATTTGAGATATATAGATGTGTTTTCGGTACACGTTATAATGCCTGAAGGCTGAATATTAATATGGCTATTTTGACTAACTTTACTGACACTATAGTCTCAGCATAATACCTTGTCGTGGCTTTCAAAATTAAAACAAGTCATGCCTTCAAGCTATTGTTCATAAAGTTTGGTAATCATAAAAGTTAGTAAACTAATAGCATTTAATTTTATCGAACTGACGAACTATCTAATTAAATATTTACTGTAGAGATAAATAGTGCTTTGGAGATGCTATAGTTTTGATGAATATCTGCGTAGTTATTTTGAAC
>JAQIXG010004833.1:0-12282 GCA_034700105.1 Oconnorella tubifera
GCGACGTCGCTCCGCGATGCAGCGCCGGTTGGGACGACTCTTCTGTTAAGTATACTTTTCGATTGCTAACTGCACTCAAGCAATGCCGCGGCGCGGCATTGCGGAGCGACTCCGTTCGCAATGCCGCTTCGGTGGGGACGCACCTTTAGTGTTGCTTTTGACACTGCATTTATTTTGTTTTTTCATTTTGATACTTTTGTTAACAAACATTTTAAAGCAATATGAGCATATTTGTGTAAACAACGAACTGACAACAATATGCAGTACAGAGTCTTTTCAAGTTATCCGATTCAGTTATAAGCATCAAATAATCTTTTCCTGCTATATGATTCTTAGATTGAATTGTTTTCAACTACTGAATGACTTGCACTGGACCTTTTATACCAGTCTGGACGTCGAAGCAATCTGATGATATTTTATCATTCGCTAATTTCACTCGAATATGCTGCGATCAAATCCTGACTATCTATTTAACCTTGGTTTTCTGTAATTCATTATCAAGTGGTAAATCTTAAAAACTGTTTTTTACTAATTATCATTGTAATAGATCTGTTGTATCATCCGATAACTGTCAATATCTGAGATAGCTTCGATCGACATCAACGATTAAAATTGTTTTATTATCTTTCTGTAATATTCGACAGATGTCGAAAGATGGTATTACAAATGTCCGAAATTTCGATAAGTTCTGCTCGTTCGTTTGGTCATCAATTTCTTTATTTAGATTATATTTTATTCAAATTTCTGTATGCTGCTTCTGCTATGCACAAATTTAGCTAAATTTATGTTTAGCATAATATTAGTAAATATATATAACAAATATATACTACAGTAAATATATACTACAATATTTACTGTTTTAGTAAATATATTACTACAGTGTAGTTACAATTTATTGGACAAAATATTATTTTAATCAAATTTAATTTCTGATTTGTCAAAATCATGAAGGGCCTACATATTATATGTATAAAACTGTATTAATTGTACTTTAATATAGTATTAATTGCGCGATGAAGCCACTTTTTATCCTATATAAAAATACTTATACATTATTTGTATATAGTATTTTTATATAGGATAAAATTACATATATTTCTCTCAGTGTAAGCCGGAATTTTTTTGACGAGAAGTTTTATAATAGCAAGAGATTAAATATTTAAAAAAATGAATAAAAACAGTTGATATAAACAATGAAACATGATGAAAACAAAATAAAAACAGTTTAAACAATATTTTCAGAAAGTATTGCAAATAAAGTTAGGTTGAAAGTAGTTAAAACAGAATTTCTTTCAACCTGATTTTATTTGCAACATTTTTAACATAACTTCTGAAAAATGAATCAATTTTAAATTATATTAATATATTTGTATTATTATAATTATTATCAATCGCTTCTACAGCCTTTCGTATCTTTCGCTCAATGGCGCCACAATCAATATCACTATTGATTTGAGACGCATCGATCTCTCTTTCTCCTGTGACGTCAGCACTGCTCTAGACATTGGCATTGAACTGCTTGCCAATTATTGCCACGACTCCAAGGTCTTGCATTCATCTTGCCAAACTACAGCGCACGGCGGGCTGCCTTGAGTCTAGACTAGACAAGGGCTGAAGCGAGCTGATATTACTGTTGTTGTTTTGCACTTATAGATTATACTTGCTGTAGTATTATACCGCGCTTGCATCAGTTTGTTCGCTTAGAAAATGCGGTCAATCGATCGGTTGATGACGTAGGCAGGTGGCGCGAATAAATTTTGTAAAATATGAGAGTGAGAGGAGGGAGGGGGAAATATGGACTCAGTTTCTAGGTACTAAAAAGCCGACAAATTAGTTTAATTTCATTTATAATAATTTATGATCATTTTTAATTTTTCAGTAATTCTCGACATTACTTTAAGACTTAAGTAATACAAATATTTACTTTGTGTAATATAACATTTGTCTATGTAAACATTTTGTAAAATACAAATGTTTACTTTGTATAATAAGCAAATTTATGAAGTATTAAAAATTATAGCTACATTAGTCTCTGTTACTCTGCTGCATATTCAAAACACTCAAAGTCTTTATATCAAATAATTATTTACTTTTGCATTACAATATTGTAACTTTTTTGTTTGAATTAAGGCATAAGGTCACGATTATGATGGCATAGCTAAAACTTCATAATCCGCGAACATGAATCCCCTAGACACTAGAATACGCAGTAGAGTGCGTGAATGATGCAAACACTAGCGATGAATAACTCGCAAGTTGTGCAAAGCCTCGATCGATCAGACAATCTCTATCTCTCATGGTTGTGCTCTAGTAAAAAAGTCTATACGGAGGCGTTGCGTTTTTTTCCGCGGTCTACTTTTGCCAGTTCGAATCGGTCACTGATTTATTGCATTGGGTTTTAAATCTAGTATTCACAACGTGTTTTGATCGAGTTAGTAATTCACGTTTCCAATTAATGTTTGTTGACAAGTGAAGCATTTGAGTAGACAGACAGATAGCGTCTTTAGGTTTATGATTTGATTGATTTCACAGCCTGGTTTATTATTAATACATGTAAAGTCATAAAAAAACATCAGAGTTCAGTGATTCTTTAGGAATTATAATAATAAACGTCTGTTAACGTGTAATTTGTCAAAGAAATGCAAGGTGTAGAATATTAAATAATCAAAAATGTTTTGAATATACTTCGTTTTAATTTATCATTAAATAAATAGATGTTAAATAAATAAACTGTTCTCAATTTGTTACAGAAAAGTAATGTAAGAAAAGGCGTATAATTTATGTAGCCTAACTTAAAAACTTTATACCACAATTCACAATTATTTTTTAAAATTCATAGTCTGTATGGATAGCAATTCTAGATCTATTACAGTATTAACAAGCAAATTAATTATAAATATTTGTTATTGACTACGTAATATGTAATGGAACCTATGACATAAGATCTCATACATTGATAATGAGTTTTTTTCATAAATCATGCCATAGAAATACTTCATAATATATAGTATATAATATTGTATAGGCACTCGATAACATTAACTTGGTATCATATGATGTTATGACTTCTCATTTACTATAATTTATAGACTACAAATACTGATTGACAGTTTCAATGAACATCATATTTATTATGTATCATAGCAGTAAATATTATTGCTCTTTTAAGATTGAATATCTACAAGGCCAGTATATATCCAGCAATGGTTTTATTTCCATTTAAAGTGTGTCAATAGACTAAATATGAGTCACACAGTATGTTTTGTGTTTGGGTACATTGTATATGATCAACTATAATAATTCTCCGAACGAGAACAAAACTAGGTCAATTATAATTAAATCTCCTGTTTTGTATTATTTCGTTAATATAAATCATTGTTTCGCTAATATGGCAGTTCAATACACGTATAAATATGAATAAAATAAGCATAACGAAAATCAGAGTGTAGGACATTTCCCCCCCCCCTTTTTTATATATTGTATTTTTTTATAAATTATTTAGGAAGATAATACAAGCAGACCAATTGAGTAATTTAGTAATTAGTAATTTAGTAGTTAGTTTAAGTTCTTTATTAGTTTCAATTAAGTGTTATGATTGTATATCTTCTCAGTGTAAAATATTATTGTATTATTTAAAAAATACAATAACTTTTTAAAATTTTATAATTTTTAATTAAAAATTAGTTTTCAATTAAAAATTAATAATTAATTTTTAACTTAAAATTAATTTTTAATTTAAAATAATTTTTGAATTAAAACTTATTGAATTATGAAATACAATAAAAAAGCAGTATTATCCATTTTAATCAAATAAATTAGTTATAATACAAAACAACCAATAAAAAATCATAACTTAAAAATGTTTTTGTTTTAGACTTGAGGAAACAACTTTAAAAACTTTAAAACGTTAAGAAAAAAACATTAAAAGTAGGCTAAGTCATATTAAATAATTACATATTGAGAAATACAATAACTTCATAAAATTTTGTAATAATTTATTAAAAATTTATTTTTTATTAAAAATTAATAAGTTAGATTAATTTTCAAGTTAGAAGTCAAATAAAATAGTTATAATATAAAACAACTAATGCAAATGAAAAAACACTCTCATTAGCTGAGAGTTGCGGTGGGCCTTCGACTCGAGGCTCCATTGGTGTTGCACCACAAGTGCTGTTGTGGCGCATCAGTTGACAAGTTGGGTCACTTCTACTATGTATTTATGCTATATTTATTTTATAATGTCAATTTGCATTGCTATATTTTGTTAATAAACTCACCTTATAATATTTTATTTTTTTTACATTTTATAAACATTGATTTGATTGATTATTATGATTTGAATAAATGGGATTTATTTTAAATGCAAATGTATAATTTTTTAATATAATTTTTTTTAAGTTGAATTGTTTTTTTTTAATTGTAACATTAATCCAAGAATTATTATACAATAAAAAATATATTAATATAAAATTATTATTATATAAGTGCTTATTTAAGGCTTCATATACGGGAGGGGGGGGGAAATGTCCGGGGGGGGAAATTGTCCGTTCCCCGTATCTATTTAGTTGTAGAGATTGTCTTTCTGAGAATTTGTCAATTGTACTTTAGCTCGGATGACTTTGTAGATTCGTTATGATTGTTCCTTTGAGAGCATCTCGAGTCAGATTGTCTGAAAAATTCTTACTTTTATTCAATTAATGTGACTCACGTAGGATCGTTAGACTTTCTAAAGCTTTCACTGGCGAAGTATTTACAATCTGATTGCTGCTACACTGTTGTTGGTGTTAATGCCTATTAATTCGATTCAAGATTAAATTCAGCAAATTTTGCTAGAAAAACGAGAATATCAATTGCAATGTGTTACTATCTACCAGAATGTGTCATAAAACAAGTACATTCATTGTCTTTGTTACAGATTTTATTTAAATTAGTGACACATTCAAATTGATGCTTTCTCTCTATGCCATATTTGTATCTCTAGAGTTATATATATATAACTTAAAATTGATTTATAAGTGTGTGTTTTGTAATAGAGTTAGTTTTTTTATAAATACGGTTCGCCTCTTTTTCATTCAAAATTAATTGTTTGCACTGAAAAATCATACTTTTCCAGTAAATTGTTTCACAAAGACATGTAAAAATGGCAAATATCCTAGTTCCTCGTATGTTTATGTCAAATAACATATAGATTATCTATTAAGTGCAATTCTTGTTAATTTATATCAACTTAGTACAATGTTCATTAACAATTATGAATCAAAATTCATATAAATTAATAGTACTCTAAAGTCAGCGGTGCACGTCTTTTATCACAAGGAAAACTTCCCCCGCCCTGCATGGAATATAATAATGCTAAATAGCCCCCAGATATAAAACCACATTTACTGAATTTTGTACTTTACTTATTTGCATAGCTTTTGAATTCTGTGTAGCACTTGAACGTTTGTAATATATAATGGAAATGAATGGAGAGAATAGATTATTAATAGCTTGTTAGAGATTTTAACGAATGAGAACCAGTATTTTCATTGGATTTGAATTACAATTATTAGTTCTAGATTACATTATATAGCTATTTATCAATGATAAATAATACTATTGTGATATGTTTTGTCGCACCGCTTCGTGTGGATCATGGTGAAGTTAATGTTGCAGTCTGAAGCTTGGTTTCCGAATGTTTTTACAGGTGTTCGATACTGGACAGATGATATTTTGCTCTATTTTCATAACATAATCTCTAGACGCTGGGTCTAGTAGGAATATTTGAGTCATTGTGACATAGATAGTGCCTTGAAAGTCTGATTTTTATTAAAAATAAATATTTAGTATTAAACATAAATTTTCTACATTGTCAGACAGTTAAGAATAAAACAGTTGTCCGTTTATTGTGATTTTTTTATAGAAGCTTTTATGCTAACTAATAATATCATTAATAAAATTCTTATTAATTTATCAAAAAATATTTTGCAAAGTGTTTAAAGTGACGTTTTTATAACATATAATAATTTTGTTGATCTCGCCGAGCTATGTTTTGCATTCGGCTAAATGTATTATTTGTAACTGACTAGTTTCGCTGTTACTTAAATCTCAAATATGTCAATGTATATAGACAATACTCTATTGTCAACTGAATTTCAACATATGTTCACATTATTAAGGCTAGAGTTGTAGTCTGGAGTAATATTTTACAATAACGGCGTAGTAAAAATCTGCTGTATTATGAAATTATTGTTTGATTTCAAGTCTAACTTGTAGCTATCCATGAATTATTAGAATATTGATTAAATTTGTGTACATTGGTACAAAATCATAACCGAAATGGATTGTGATGAATTCAATGGATTTAAATTTAGCTTTTTTAATATGTCTACGAATTTTTATGCTTTTATTTTCTGTTTTTTACTATAATGTAATGTTATTGATCCAAATGAATACCGTACACATTCAATTATATAATAATCAGATTCAGAAATTGACAGTAGCAGTACAAATTATTTACATACCGATTAATGAATTATTTTTTCAAATGGAAGTTTATTAATGTTTCTTTTTCGAGTATACGCTTTCTGTGATTAGTTTTCTTTGTGATGAATATAAATTCAACATTTCTCTATATTGAAGTTCCGTGTAGGTGAATAGTGCGGATTGTGTTGTCATTTTAAGTTGACTTATTTTCATTGCATTCCTTGCACGTTGTTGAATTGGTAGGACGATTGACTAACTTTGTATACACGGAACATGGTTACTCTTTTATGCGGAATATATCTTTGTTAGTTTTCTTATACCAAGTTTAGATTATCTTTTCTTGTGTTAGTCAATGATAAACAGCGTGATAGTCAAATCTAACAGACCATTGTTTTGAAATTAGTTTTAACTGCGAAAGTGAATCACCCATCGATGACTTAAAGTTTATAAATAAATCAAGTTTATCTTCCTGATAAACTATAAGTTATAAATTATAACTATAAGTATATAACTATAAGTATAAGTTATAACTATAAGTTATAAAACTTAACTATAAGTTATAAAACTTATAACTATAAGTTATAACTATAAGTTATAAAAAAAATCTTCTTGATAAATTATAAGTTTAATCTTCCTGATCTTTAGCTTAATAAGTACTAATTTGCATATGTGCATTGTGCAGCGAAATATTGATCAATTGAGTTTAAATATTTAATAAAGGCGCTCATTTATTAATCAATAACAATATTATTGAACAAGTATTGCTGCGTACTACTTGAAACTGATAATGCTGCTCATTAAAGAGATTTGATCATAGTGTGATTTTAAGAGATTCTAGGTATAACACCTGAAAGTGCAATGTTCATAATAAATCTATATTCATCGTTTAGTTTTTCAGCATTTAATAATTACTATCACAACATTGTCACATTAAAGTTTTCAATAATAATTTAATTATTTGAATAACTCTGTTATATGATTATCATTAAAAAATATTACAAGTTCAAATAAATTTTAAATACAATTATAACAGTCTGAATATGAATTTTACATATATCAAGGCCTCAATGTAATGAAAATTAAATGTATTAATTAATAAATAATTGTTAATGATGGACTGTGGAAATATGTTGGGGGGAGCTTGAGATTTTTATGTATAAAAAATGAGTGCCCTCATTCAGTAAAGATCACAATTTTTACTATATTAGTACCCTAATGTAGTAAAAATGCTGTTTTAGTACATAGTCTATATGGTATATAGTATGTAGAACATAATACGGTCACCATTATTATTAAACTGTCTATTGAAGAGAATACATTAATTTAAAACAATAATCTTCTTTTATCGAAAACACTCTTGATATCCAGCGGCCGCATTGAACACAAGTTTATGAATAATTATAATAGCCTGGACGCTACTGTGTAAACAACACATATTTGCCATTGTCCGGTAATAGAATCCTTGTGAAGATAACGTTAGATGGCGTGGATACCCCCCCCCTCCCCCCTCATCGTGTGACGTGGATTATTGATAGAACAAGCAGATCACTTCTCGTCTCGCTTCTAGATGATATCATAGAATGGATTCTCTTGATATCATAAGCGTTGCCACGTTGTCTGTTTTACTTTGAATCAAATTTGATAGCCCGAGTTTCCATATCAAATTTTCCAAATTTGATATGGAAAAAAGATTAGTAGCATGCTGGTCTGGATTAATGATTACATAAATGTTATCTTTGTGTTGATGTATAAAGATGCGTATAGTTTACTAGTTCAAACGATATTTATTTTGATTTCTCTGTCTGCGATATTGTAAACTGTGTTAATTTTTGTTTCTTAAATAATGGATGAATATGTCGTAAGTAACCAGTTTATATTTTTCGATTCTTATTTACATAAAATTCATGTGACATTCATTTTCAGTCATTTTATCCTCAATTTCGTCATTTTTTCTGTTGATTTGTCGCTTAGCTTTTCATTAGCTGTATATTGACATTTCACTTCAGCTTTTCTTTTAAGTCACACTTTATATTAATTCTTTTCTCGCTTTCTGGTATTATTTTTGTATGTATACTTGGCTGTCTTGTCGCAAATTGTCGATTCAGTTGTTGTTATATTTTCAAAATTCAAATCTATGATATCTATAGACGTTCTCATAAGTTTGTGAAGACGTAACGTTTAATTTTAAATTCTCAGCAATTGATATATGACAGTAGTGTTTTTATTAATCGGCGACTTGTGATATGTTTTGATTAACGAATGAGTATGACGTTATTAACTGTCGTGTGATTGTTGATATAATTTTATATCATAGAGCATATTAAAAAAAATCATCAACTGTTACAGTATATTTTCATTGATTCTTCTAAGTTGGTTTTTTACAATTATTTTCCCCTGAATGGACAATAAAAAGCATTTCCTCATTGCATTTAATTACAGTTTAACCGATACTATAAAAGCATTTATACGACTGATAGAACGAGCGAGCTATATAATTATATTTTCCTAGTTTTTCACCGAGTTAATGGGCCAATTAAATTTTCATGCAAAGCTACCACTGCTGGCTCGTAGTTGCCTGTCGTTGAAGTTAACGAATAGTTGTTCACACTCCGCTGCTAGTCTTGTTTATGTCTTGGCGAGGGCTTTCAAGAAGCTTTTTAGTCAAAGTCTCGACGATAGATCCTGAGACGGATCACTGATGTAACTGAGGTAAAAGTTTGTTTATTCTAGGATTGTAGCTGAATTGAAGCGAGTTGATTCGAGATTACATGGAGTGGATTTTGTTGTTCAGTTATTATTGCGCAGAATTACATGTTTTGTTGTGTTTTGTGATGGGATGTTAATTCTTCTGTATGAAACTATCCTCTGTGATTCGGTTTCAGATTTCAAGTTTCAAATAATGAAATATTGATATGCACACACATATTATATAATGTATGTTAGCTTAAAAATGACACATTTTGGTTATTAAATGATTTTTATTGAAAATTACTTTTAGAATCTACTTCTGAAAGTTTTGACATTCATTCAAATGGCACACGTTGAAAGTTGAAGTAATTTGACAATGCAGCACAAACCTGTGATCGCGCTGATGTTTGCCTGCATTTTTGCATTGACTGCTGGTGCATACAGTGTATTTGCTAGTTCACAATTATTATAGCACTCGCAATGTTGCGACTCTGCTGTTTTCGTTAACTTTATGAGCTCGACAAGATGAGCCGAGTAGTTATTTGTTAAAATTGTCCAACGTACCGTGATGAATGAGTCATTACTTTGATATGCATGCAATTTTGATGCAAATGGCTGATTTGTAATAATGTCTAACTCAAATCAAATGCACATTTAAACGATATTTTGACGTTTTTGAAACGATTCGCCTATTAACGCGTTGGCTATAAAATATTACGGTACAGCCAGGTCCCCGTAACTCAATTAACGTAGGGAAGGGCTTGATTTTAACCAATCAAAAGTCATCGACTGATGATTGTTAATGTATTCACATTTGTTAAATGATTTGAATCTATAACTATGTTTCAAATCGTGGTCAAAAGCTTGTTTTTTTCTGATATGAAAAATTGACTGAGTTTCAGTATACACTATACATATTATGTACAGTATCTATTGTGCTGTATGATAAATGTTGACACTTTTGTGAACATTATTTCAACTCTTAACAACTTTGAAATTGATTAATCTTTGATATTGCAGTCACGTTTAACTCAGCCTGCTGATTTAGCCTGTGTGTTAGGTCAGTGTACTTGGCTGATTTACTACTACTGCCACTACGCTTGCATACTATTATTATTTGGCCTCTTCACAAAATACTTGATAAAGGCTTTTGTCAGGCTGTGTTAAGTCGCCTGTATGCAAGGGCTGACCGCTATCAATGAAAATGAGAAGGCCAATGTTGGACGATTTCGGACCCTCATCCCTCCCTTCTCTCCTTCGTATCGCTCACTCCACAAAGTGCCTGGATTGGCCTTCTTTAAGCTTATGCACTTCTACTGTTTTGTATTTTATTAGCATTAAAAACAAAATCAATACCTAATAATCGTATTAAAATTGTAGATTGAACTAGAAAATATAGAATTTAAAGAAATAGCTAGTCTTACATATTCATAACAACTGAGCACTGCTAATTTGTAAAATGAAGCAATGGAATTTTAGTAGACATCGCAAGTTATAGTTATAGTTTGAATATAGTGTGCATATAGCTGTAGAACTTTTATAGTAAAAAATCATTTATAATGAGAATGAGGTGTTTCTTTTTGTTTTTAAGTTCTAGTATTTAAATTAAATATAAATCTCAGATAATGATAATTATTAATCTGTATTAGGAGAATTGCTGCAGTGACAATTATAATAAAACTGCTATTTTGTTATGGGCAGAAAAATACAAAACATGGAATCTATAAATTTTGTATGAAAACGATATAGAAACACTTGAAATTACCAAAGAACATTTTCATTGTCATTTACATATCACTGGGTATTACAGTTACATGATCTTTCTTTGTATTCTTGTTGAAATCATATGCATTGCCCTACTATCTTTTGTATTGCCTATCAACCCACTCAAGACGTTCACCATATACTCTTGACTAAGGCGGCTTCTACTGTTATAGTATTCATCTATAATTATTATGGCACGCCACGCTACTAATCCGGCGTGATCTGATATCTACAATAGTAGAACTATATCTACATTGTAGATGATTTATGTTGTGTATTCAGAAGATTGTATTGAGTTGAGCACTGTGCAATTTATTCATAATAAAATTCCGCTAAAAGTATTGTTTGCGATTAGTGTAGTGTCAAACAGAGGTAGCTTATTTAAAGGGTGACATTTGAGTTAAAGGCGCTTGTGGGTGGGGGAAGGATGGAGAACTGTGCAGTGATATTTTAGTTAGCATAACATATATTTTAAAACCTAGCGAATTTTCTTATACTTGTATAAAAGTGATTGAAAGAATAATTGTATTTAAATCTGTAGAAATAGAAAATCTATAGAATAGAAAATCTATATAATAGAAAATCTATAGAATAGAAAATCTATAGAATAGAAAATCTATAGAATAGAAAATCTGCATATTTTTACAAACTTATAAAATGAATAGAAGACATAGTTACAATCTAATTTATAATTTTTTGTCTTATTGCCACGTTAATTATACGCTTGTTTTTACATTTTATTGACAAATAAAATATCTGATTGATTGATAATTATAATCAGCAATGACCATGCCATATTTTTATACTGATTAATTTAAGTTTTAATGTAATTTCTTTCAGTTTGTCTCGGTACAAATAGTCGCCTCGCACAAACTGGCGACGCTGCGTTGAGGTACAACTTCTACCGAGACAAGTACACTAACTGTTCATACGTTGAAGGAAATCTCGAGTTGCTGTATTTGAATGCGGAAGACAACTATGATCTCAGCTTTCTTAAGGACATTCAAGAAATTACTGGGTACATCCTCATTGCGGTCGTGTACGCGGATAAGATACCGTTGACAAGTCTGAGAGTTGTGCGAGGGCATACAAAATTTCTATATGAAGAGCAAGAGTACAGCATCTGTATTGTGACTAACTATAAGTTGTCTAATCCGAGCGTTGGTCTGAAAGAATTGCAGCTACCTTCGTTGACAGGTTGCTTCTAAGTATTGTTTTTGTAATTTGGGACAAAAATATTTCACTTAAGATCTGTTTAGAATATTATGGCAGCTGTGTTGAGTATCTTGTGCTACTACTGAGATTTCTGCTACTTGCTTCAACCTTTTGATGCTTTATTCAGTAGTTTCATTATCACTTAAAAGG
>JAQIXG010004834.1:0-12282 GCA_034700105.1 Oconnorella tubifera
TATTTAGTTGAATTTTTATTATTGCTTTAATAGTTAAATGTCATAATATGATTAATTTAATTAATATTAAATTGATGTCATCATTATCATCATTATCATCATCATCATCATCATCATCATTATCATCATCTTTTATGAGACATTATATATATATATTTCTATGATATTAAAATATTATCTTTTCTTTGTATAAATGCTTTAAATAATCCAACCAATTAGAATGCGTTAAACCACGCCCCCACTGGCTGGTTCTGACAGGTGATTTCCTATTGGTTGCATTTACTGTCCAATAGAATCTCAGATAACATAAGTTTAGAACTTTCTGTATAAATTGCATTTGAATATATGTCAACTTTAGTCTTATGTCTCATTATTTTATTTAATAATATTTTAATAAATTTAAATGCTGCGTGTGTTTTGTGTATTTAATTCATAATTATTTAGTAATTAACTAATTAATTATACTTTAATTTCGAATTAATTAATTTTAAATGACAATTTATTTCGTATACACTGTAGAATATTGAACTTATTTGCCCCCCTCCCCGAGCCATTTATTAAATTAGTAAAATCAAGGGAATAAAAGTTTGAAACTGTTACTCAAATATATAAAAAATATGACTTTTCTTTATAAAAAAAAGAGTACTCATTTAAAAATTGATCATTACAGGATGATAATGATGATGATAATAATGAAGATGATGATAATGATGATATCATGTTACAGTGACGCCCTTGAACACTTTAGTCATTGCACTCAACATCATTAATGACATTAAATCCACTCTTAAAGACTAAGAAAACTGAATAGGCCTCAAAAATTAATCAGAAAGGCATCTCTATTAACCTACCACACCCATTATTCAATAAATTATCTAAACTCTAATTATATCTCTTTAGTAACTCCAGTCTTAACTTAGTTATAGGCAAGTCTTTAACCCACGTTCTAACCCTAGTCTCTAACTAGTTCTAACATTAATTCTAACCCTAGTTATAACCTTATCTAATCCTAGTTCTGTAACATTTGGACAGCAGTTAAAGGGGTGTGACCGGTTACAAGAGTACTTCGCTGCAAACGTATGACAATTATTACAAAAAATTCAGTCGTTTGAACAATGTATTAACCCTCAAAGAAATGAACTTAGAAAGTTAAAAAAACACACACTCATGGTTTATTGAGTTAAAAATGACGTCAAACAAATTTTTAATTTTTTTAATTACGAGAAAAAATATGGGAGAACCTGTATTACCTCCCTCCCGAATTTTTCTTGCCAAAAACAAATATTGTAAAATTTAAAAATACTTAAGGCTCTAACCTTAGGGAGAAATGTCACCCCCCCCCCTCTCATCCCCCAACCCAAAAAACGTCTTTCAAGAAAAAAATACAAACATGAAAAAGAAAGTAACTTTATTTCTGAATTTAAACGAATCTCGAAAAAAAAATATATTAATATTTAATATTTTCGAATTAAAAGCCATTTTCAAACTTTTTTTCCACTTAAAAATTAGATTTTAGTTCCACCGTATTTTTTACTCAGAAATCGAACCCAGGACCTCTCGCTAACAAAGTCGTGACGCGAACACTCGCTGTGCAAAAAACGTCACTAGGCTTTGAACTTGTTACTCACTGATTTCGAGTAGTATATAAATCAATTCAACGCCAGGATTCGAACACTACACCTCTCGGCTGAAGTGAAACGTCGAGAAAAAGTTACGAAAGAAACGAAGATAGAAAAGAAACAGGAACGAGAAACTAGAAACAGAAACAGAAACGAAGGAACGTTTAGAAATTAGAAACTTAACTATAGAACAATTTATAATTTTAGAAATATTTTTTGCCAAGGTATGTATTATATAACTTATATAGGGTTGGACGGGGGTGGGGGGTAATACAAATCAGCATATTACCCCTCCCCCGCCTTTGCCTTATTTGTTTTAACCTTTTCAAAAACATCATCACTTGTTGCACCTTTATTAAATTATAATCTAAACAAACTAACGTTTTTTTTAATTTCAACATTTAAATGTTGTGTTAATAACAACATTTAAAACAACATAAATTTCGCGCCTATTTAGAATGACGTCACTAATTACAACTCTCTGCGCGTGCGCACTTTTAACTTACGTTTGCGCCAACCCTCTGGGATCTTTCCCCGACTTTCTGTCACGTGACGAAGGAACTGCGGACGATTTTGACCTAGATAATTATGACCTAGATAACGAAACTGAGTCGTTTGACGCGTTTTTACGCTGGGCTGATAACCTAGAGGTTGGAGTTAGAAGCGCGGTAAATTTAGAGCAAAAGTAAGTTCATATAATTAGGAAATACGCCTATTTAACGTCACATCAGCGCAATTATGATACTTGATAAACTGTGCGCGTAGAAACCAAGTGATGAGTGAAAGATAGATGTTAAAATCAGTAGAAAAAAGTTTCTAAAATTTAGTACGGTATTTGTTTCATCACTTTTATACTTTAATATCCCCTCCCCCCACCCATAAAATATTTTGTCAAATTATTCTTACAACATAATGGGCCTATAAGTGGCGCAATGAAACTTTATTTTAGGAGGGAGGGACAGGAGGGGGGTGTATAGACTAAATCAAAAAATATATAATTTTTTGTCTTTATTGCAAATATTTTTGTTAATGCTTGGAACATGATGTAATAGGTTCGAAACGTGGCTCGGAAATGCAAAGAGTATCCAACAGCATCAGGCAGAGTACAAACAAGGCAAACATTTGTACACAAAGAAACTGTACAGTAACTTTGCTACTATGGTAAGTAGCGCACGCATTACTTGCATTTTAATCGTTTTCGTCTAAAACTTTAACGTGTTATCTTAAGTAAGTTACATATTTTAGATTTTTAAATATATAACTTAGACTAAACGTTCATCTATAAAATAGGCGTGTTATATATTTCAGATTGTGGTAGGGGGTTGGGTTAACGTAGAAACTCTGACAACCTCTTTTCTTATTGTAAAAATTAATGCTTTTTTAATTTAAGTATATTATGATTCTGGTAGATTTATTTTTAATATATTGTAGTCCGCCGCTGAATTCAAAAGCAAACATCTGGGCTACAATAAGCCCCCCACCGCCCCCCTTGCAAAAATGGGTGCCGAAAAGAGTCAGCTTTTCGAGGGCGCCGTAGAAAAGTCATTCGATTTCGGCTCATGGACAAGAAAACCCTCGCGTAGAACTACTACAACTGAACAACTTCCGGTCATTCCTGATGACGTCGGAGGGAAAAATAAAGACTGGAGGGACGAGGGGTACGTCACCCCCGTACAAGATCAGGTAAAAATTATTGTATTGTAATTATACTAAATATTTGCAAATTATTCTTCAAATGTTCAATTATAATTGTTTGATCTTTAACTGTTTTACAGTTATTAATATTAGGGTTAGAGTTAAAGTTAATAGGCTAGGATGAGGTTAGAATTACAGTTAAGATTAAACTTAAGCTTAAAATTAGCTCTGCTCATTAGAAATTTATTTTTATTTTTAAAATTAGTTATTAATTCAAATTATTAATTAATATTAACTAATTTAATTTGTTTTAAGGGCCAATGCGGGAGCTGTTGGGCCTTCTCCGCCATCGGCGCTATCTCGGGGGCCTGGAAGAAGGCGACGGGGGCCCTGCCCGTCTTCTCCGCCCAGGAACTTATAGAATGCGTACCCGGTACAATTATAATTTATATTATTTTGACTTAGTTTTTACAAATTTATAAAATTCTAGTCAAAATATAAAATATATAATGTCATTTGACATATTAAAAGCTATGTAAAAGTTATACAGAAAGTTATTTTTTACATAGTTTTTATAATCTTTGGTATTTTATTTGTTTGCTGTAGTTTTTATTAATTTGCTATAACAGATGATCAGGGTTGCTCGGTGGGGGGTGCCCCTAATGACGCGTTTGACTATGTCATCAACAAGGGGGGCCTCACAACTGACGATGCTTATCCTTATATAGCCCAGGTAATCATTAGGGTTAGGGTTTAGGTTAGGGTTATGGTTAGATTAACTTTCATCGATATAAAATACTATAGTTGGTCTAGTGGTGGCACGTCGGCCACTCGATTCTGAGGTTGACAGTTCAACTCCGGGGTAAGTCCAGGTTCGAATCCCGGATAGGTCTCTATTTCTCTAACTCGCTGCACCCTTTAGTAAGACGCTTAAATTGACTGCTACGTCTGGAGATCGTTCATATAATACGATAATCCAGAGGTTAAACTTTAAGTAACCTTGTAAAAGACAGTAACGCGTCCTATTTCTTCTACAACAACAGACGGAAAGACGCAAAATATTATTTCTATTTAGAACCAAGACTACAGCGACTGTCAAAGTTACCCCGAAGCTGTCATTAGCATGCATCTAACTTATGACAAGATCTCAGCCAATAGCGGCGCGATTATCAAAGCTCTCGACCAATACGGGCCTCTCTCTGTGGCAATCAATGTTGAGGGCAACTCATTTTCTTTTTACAGTCAGGGGGTGATGACTGAGAGGGGTAACTGCGGGAAGGGTGATAATAACCACGCGGTGCTACTGGTGGGGTACGGGGTGGATGATCAATCCGGTACAGCCTATTGGCTGCTCAAAAACAGGTTGGGTGTAGCTCATATTTTGACCCTCAAGTTAAAGTGTATTAATCTTGAATTTAGGTTTTTTGTGTATTTGTAAAATTGAATTTCTGACTATATTTTGACTGAGTAATTGTATTTCTAGTTGTATTTGATTCTAGTTTGATTGTAATTTGATGTATTTAATAGTATTTTGTTGTATATTTTGACTGTATGTGATACGTTTGTAGTATCTTGCTCGTATTTGATTGTATTCTGTTGTATTTAACAGCCTCTGGATAAATGTATTCAGAGGCTGAATACATGTATTTATCATTATCACCATTGTCTTAGACATTGGCAGTATGACTATTAGTATTTCAGTAATACAATTCAGTCTATATTCGTTTTAGTCTATTTTTACCCTTCTATGCACGGGCAATTTTGCTAGCTTTTTTATTATACATATTTTTTTAATTTCAGTTGGGGGTCCGACTGGGGGGAAAACGGCTACTTCCGGCTGCAGAGGAACATCGAGAATAGTTGTGGGATCAACTTAGATGTCACGGGGGTCACCGTCACGGCCTAAGGGCCACTCTACCCCTCATAAAGTGTACAAAACATTTAATTTTAATATTAAATCCAGTAAAATTAAGACGAAACAATTTTATACTAAATTTTTCTTTCTAAAGTAGTAAACTAATTATTGTATTGATTTCAACACAAAATAAATTTAAACAAAAGAAATAAAAATTAGTTTCTTGTATAATTATATCATCAAATTAAATAATAAAGATTTTTATTTTAAGGGTGGAGTGAAATTTATTATCTCTTTTTTCTCCCTCACACAAAAAATCCAACAACCTTTTTAATTTTTATTACCAGAAAATTGATCTACCCCATAACAACATACACATTACAAAAATGACTAAAACTATTTGAGACGTAGGGGGTACAAATGACCCCCCCCCCCATTTGCAGAGATGTATCGATTCAGGCATTGCATTCCGCGTAATTGCTCTGTCTGGGAGGGTTGACCGTAGCACTGTACAGTATATCAGTTCGCACCGTGTACTTTCTACCTGATCGCAAAAGAGATCCCTCATGATAGATATCATGCTGGAACATTAGTATCATACCTAGATAAATAGATACAGATATATTCAAGTTGATAAACTTATCAGAACTTGATGCACTTTTAGTACAATGACAAATCGACCACAAATACTCGTGATGTTATAAATGTGAATAAAATTACTAAAATTTAAAATTTATTATTGAAAAAAAAAAAAATTCACCAGTTTTAGGAACGACAGGGACGTCGAGGGGGCTTCCCCTTTCATCATTCTTTAGAAATGTTGTCTCACCCCCGTCAAAACCCTAAAATATCATCATTGTCATCATTATTATTAACATTATTATCATCATAAATAATATTATAATCGAGGTGAGAGGGAGGGGGGGAAGGTTAATAGTTAGATAAGTACAGTTAGGTAGTTAGATAAGTGTACCTCATTCAAATAAAGTTGTATAGTCAGATAAGTCCTATCTCCCTCGTCATTCCTATACGACCCATCACAATGAGGAAGGAAAAAATCCCCCGCGTCATAACGGAGAAACCGAAATCTATAAATAGTAACAACAATTTTTATCAGAACATCAGAAAAAGGTAAAATGTACAAAAAGTAAAATTTAAAAAAAAAACTAAAATTCTAGCTTGAATTGTAAACATACTTTTAATTCTAACCATAAACCTAACCCTAAACCTAACCCTAATTCTAACCCCAATACTACAGTTACACAACAGTTGACGTCTGCTAAGTAGCATGATATAAGCTATTGGGCCAAGGGGGCGAGGCCTGTTAGAACGCGATACCTTTCATTTATCTTTATGACGTCACGTTGATTCCACGTGGCTGGAATAAATCGTTGGATTCTATTAAACATGTCAGTGGAATAATCTACACTGTCCACTAGGCAACGCTGACTGCGTCGATAATCCGGATCAAAGATTTCTCTACTGTAATCATCAATCATTAATCATCAATTAATCATTGATCACAAATCAGCAATCATTATTATCAACCATAAATCATCAATCAGTAAAAATCAATCATAAATCACTGATAATAACTCATAGCTAATAAATCAACAATGATTGATTATACATTACCAATCAACAATCATTAATCATGAATGATCAATCATTAATCATAATAAATCATCAATCATCAGTCATATCTATACACAATATATTTTAAAACATTAAAATAATTATTTTAATCTTAATTAAAATAAAAATTGTATTTTGTTTTTACCCCGGGCCTGTGTTGACTACTGCGGGGATGTAGCCCCTCGTTTCTGTGTCCTTTATTAGCTTCTGACATTCCTGCATAAAACAATAAATAGTGTTTAGACTATACTAATTAATTATATCTGGATGAAACACCTGGCCTAGACCTGTAAAAGTACTAATTACAAGTTAGTAAATATATCATTACTAATATATGACTTGCCTTTCTGGATAAGTGACTGATTGAGTGACTGATTGAGTGAATGATTCATTAATTAACTGACTGAGTGACTGACATAATTGATTAATTAATTGATTAAAGGCTTAACTAATTGAATGATTTATTGATTGATTGATTGACTGACTAATTGGCTGACTGACTGATTGATTTGTAATAGTTTGACTGGTTGACCTCTTGACTGATTGATTAATTGATTGATTGATTCGACTACCTCTGGTGTATATACATTATACAGCAAACAAGCGAATTTGTTTTTATCAGCTTCTTGTGGCAGTTTAATATATTCCATTGTGATTGGTAGCCTTGGTTTAGGCTCCGCCTTGTATCCAGCTTTCTTATTGGCCATCACTTGCACTTTCTATACGGTTAAAAACAACAAGACAATATTTAATATGAGCTAAAATTAGAAACATTTCCTAATGCTAGAAATATGATATTGACAGATTCAAATTTCACAACTAACTGATAGTTTTATTAATAGCAATTTACTTTAAATTGATTAAATTAAAACAAATTATTCATTTTTAAGCTAATTATATTACTTTAAATATATAAATATTTGATAACTAAACAAACATATATAAATAATAAATAATAAAATTATGAAATAAATAACATAAAATTACACTCAATATTACCGTTAATTCGCTTTCGATTAGGCCTACAAATCTCAGAAAACTATTTATAGATTTTCCTAACCCTAACCCCAACTTAACCCTATAAATAATTAAACATTAACTTCGACTCATAAATCTTTTACATTCTAATTGTATAATTATCTCGAATTTAAATTAAAAATGTATGCAGCAAACAAGCGAATTTGTTTTTATTCAGACGTTTATATAATGCGAGGCAAGAAATATTATAATTGCTGTGTGGACCAATTTTTTGTTAGAACGGGCGACATATTCATTTTAATAATTTAGGGGGTCTGCAGACCAAATGACTGCCGTTAAATTCACAAAATGAATAGATATTTTGAGATAAAAATTTCAGATAATTACAAAAGCATTTTGTGAGCTAAATTAGAGACAAATGCATTAATTAATTGTTATTATGTTATTTTGTAATAAAGCAATTACCTTTAGTAACAGGCTACAGCCTACGTGCAGCCTAGCCTGCAGGCTTTAATTAGAGCCTGCAGGCACGTAGGCCTTTAATATTTAGTGATGAACTTAAAGGGGGGCGGGTAGGGGATCGATTAATCTCCATAAAAATTATTAATTTTGGAACCTAGCATTTTTAAATCTCAGTACACAAGCTGCATTATAAATCACAGAAATTAATTTGATTTTAAATTATACTGGGGAGCTTGAGGACCCCCTTTACCCATCACTTCAATTTTTTATAGGCTTATTCATGATCTATTTATAGATCTTGTATCTAAGGGAAAAACCCAATTGCAAGATTTAAAACGAAAATTGCTCAATAGCGTCCAACGCACTGAAATTTCTGAAATATTTGATAATACGGACACTTGACATAATTGTCTTTATAGTAATTCAGTTTGATTGGTTGATTATCTGGTGAGAACGCTTGTGATTCGCTGGCTAGAATAGAACTAGGTCAAGTGGATGCAGAATCAACATTTAGGTGGTATTGATTTTTCTGTTTGTGAACTCGTGGAGATTATTGCAACACTAGATTCTGTAGCAAGGCATTGGATTTAACAAGCCCCGCCCCGTAAACGAATTTCAACGCATTTCATTAGTATACCTAATCTTAACCCTAACTCCAAGAATCTATACCAGTTTTAACACCGAAGCGTAATGTAATTCTAATACATATTGTGTATTTAATATATAAAGCATAAGTATAAAAAGAGCCTACAGATCAGTAAAATAATATAATCTACAAGCCTACAATACAATCACATAAATTAACAAAAATTAACATAAATTAACATAAATAACCAAAGCAATCATAATCATAATGTTATTTATCGACTAGATACAAATAGATCTAATTTAATGGAGGGGGACGATCGCCCCTTCTAGAATAAAAAATCTCATACAAAACAAAATACCTCCCCCCCCCTGTTACTCAAAAACTATTCAATTTTTAATGATAAAAAATCCCATAAAATATAAAAAGATCAAATAGCAATACGACAATAAAACAGTCAACTTTCTGCAGAAAAATGAAAGTCAGAATTAGATCACAACAATTAAAATCTCCCACCCCTTTAAATTATGCTCCGCCCATGCCATGGGGGTGGGGTTAAAGTTCAAGCGGGTTCAAACCGTGAGGGAAGGAGGGGCTCTAAGAGGAACCTGTTCCCCTTGTTGATTGACAGGTTGTGGGCGGAGTCTGGGGAAAAGTTTCCCAGCGTCTTGTAGATAGAAGGGAAAGATAAGGGAACAGATGATGGGATAAGTAAGCCATAAGATAAGCTGGGGGAACTTTACTATCTGAAAACAAAAGATAATAAAAAAACTTTAATAATATATTCAAAGTTAAAGATTTTATATAATTGTACGCATATATAGTGTCTATTTGTGCTGATGCGACATTAGACAGATGATTAGTATTGACATAATAATATTATAATAATATAGTAGATTACTTAATAATATAAACAAATTTAAACATAACTTAATAATATAAAAAATTCGCTTAGAAATGAGACCAAAAAGAATAGGCTATTTCATTTTTCACACAATATATTTATCTGATGAACAAATTAAAGAAACGTTTAAGCAACTCAAAATCAAATTCGAGAAATACAATTTAGAGAGAGGAGTGTGACATTAACTCTATCCCCCCCCCCGTCTTGCAAATTTAAGTACAAAAACAAACACAAAAATAATAAAACTAACCATTAAAACAAGCATCAAGTTATCTCCAACAATTAAATATACAGCCTCTAGAAATAGCGCCGCAATTATATGCCACCCCACAGACACCAAAACCAACTTATCCAACCCCTCCTCCAATATTTTCTCCCCCTCCCCCTCATCCCCCTCCTCCCCCCTCCCCGCCCTACCGCTTATTTTCAAAATAATAAAAACACCATAAAACATAATAATAACACCAAGAAAAGGATACCAAAAAATTTCACCGAATAAAACGGATGTATTCAGATACGTGTTATAACAATACGGAACACCTCTGATGAAATACAACACAACGTATCCAATCAAAATACTAAAAATAGAAACACAAATAACAACAGCGTGGTATTTTTTCGTATTGACAATTTTCGCAAAACCCCAATTCGGTTTTAAAACGACCAGAATTTTGAGGATTCGATCCAAAACTGAACACAAAAACGCAAGTTGGATGTAGCAGTAAGCGCCATCTGCCACTATACAATTACTGAGAGCCGGGTCTGATGTTCTTTGGTGTCTTATGGCGTCATAATAAGGTGCTGAGTGTTGCATAACGTCATTATGCGGTGTTGTGTGGTGTATGACGTCATTATAAGGTGTTGGGTGGTGAATGGCGTCATCATAATGTGTAGAATTGGTGTACTGGTCTGGTTTATAGCGGAAATAGTTGAACCCCAACCAGCTACCTATGGTGAAACAGCGCAGCATCACTGCCCCCGACACGTTGGGCAGATAGGTGAGAGAGAAGTGGATCTTTACTAGGCCTGATTTCTGGAGGTAGAGCAGGTTGACAACGTTGAGGAGGATCGCCACCATGCAGACGATGAACACCACCAGGTAGTGAGGGAAGTAGGCCTGCGTGGGAGAGAGGGGTTGGTAGAAGGGGTGCCAGGTGAATGCATCACGTGACTCATCGTCGTCATGAGGGAGGGAGGGGTGTGTAGGGTAATCCATCCTATTAGTCGCTAACTCGCTGCACCCTTTAATAAATTTCAAGCTTTGTCTGAGACATCATTTATATAATACGGTAATCCAGACGTTAAATTGAATCAAATTCTTTATTAAATCATCATTATATGCTTATTAATTGAAATGAATGAATTAAATAATGATTACAATGTCTATTTAAAAAATTATTACTGTTTTTAATGAAATATAATCATAAACAAGACTTAGTCTACTCTAATAAGTCTACCCTCAATCTTGCACTGTACGGATGCTTAACATAAATTATTGATTACTGCTGCTGCTGCTGCTGCTGCCGCTGCTGCTGCCGTTGCTGCTGCTGCAGCCGCTGCTGTTGTGTTACTATCATAATGCAAATCTTAGTGGCGCAAATCAGAGCCAGATAAAGTTTTTACAGCCCGTTTCACAAATAAATTAGTATGCCCCACCATAGCTGCCTTGCATAAAAAATATTCTATATGTATGAAAATTTATATAAAAGACCGAAACAAGTATTATTTAATTATATATTCAATGAACGAAATAATTAATATAGTTTATTTTTTTTTTATATATTTTTTATCAAACACAATATTTATTTAGAGAATACAGATGAATTTTATTAACAAAATATAACAATGCAATTAAAATAATACAAGCAAAATTAAAATTAATATTAATAGCAATTTACTCTTGTTCAACTGTTCTCCCAAACAAAGTTCAGTCAATAACTAAGCATATCATAACTCGCATAAAATCAGACATATCTATGCGAAGACTGATGCATATTATGTCTCAGCATCAGCTTCTTCGTTTGCTGAGGGCAATGCCCCAGCAAATGATGCCGCATTGTTTATTTATTTATTTTATTAAAAGATATGTTTCTATTCAATATTCAAATATTAATTTATAAGTCTATAACCCTAGATGTAACCATCATCCTAACCTTAACCCTTGTTTTAACTCTAATCATAACCCTAAGCCATGTTCTAACCCTAACCATAACAATGTTTTAACCCTAACTCTAACCCCAAATCCAGTCTAACACATAACCATTATGATTATAAAGGAAAATTCTAAATGTATAAATATACACTGCATATTGTATATACAACCAAGTGTTAAGAGTCAAGCTATCACTCATCACTTCATTTACACAGATTTTCAAGCGGGTGATGGGCTGGGGGCGGTTAGCTTCCCCCCCCGCAATTGAAATATTTGAAAATTTTATTTCGCCGTCTAAATGTTCCAAAAATACTTAATTTTAAAAGTTCAATTATTTTTTGATCTTAGACTCCCCCCCTCTCAGTATTTCTCCCCACCTTTCAATTTTTGTACTTGCCCATAATCCGAATATCAGTTATTTATAGTTTAACCCCCCCCCTAAACTTTCAATTTGTT
>JAQIXG010004835.1:0-12279 GCA_034700105.1 Oconnorella tubifera
AACCGTTACATTTTTATGATTTTATCAAATTATTGTAGGCATAATCTGCAGTTGTCAGACGTTGAAACTATAAATCTGTTGTGAAAAACATCACCTTAGAAGAGTCTATAATCTCTATATTATACGACCTTATCTAATATATTATATGTGTCATCAAACTTTAGATCAATGCACTAATTGAATCTAAGTATCTGATCTTCAATTACCATTAAAAAAGTAGAAACTACTTATGATTATCAAAAGAGGATCCTACACGTTCAAGGCTGCAGTTAAAGTTACATATCAGTCGTGCTTATATAGCAGTGCTTAATTAATATTATTGCTATATTCATACATTGTAAATACTCTTATTAATTAACTAATATTTAAAATAGTATAATTAAGCTTTTAATTCATTTCTTTCAGTAGTCATTTCTACAATTACTGAATCATTATTATTTATTATAACATTAGTATTATACCGGTAATATAAAACTACGATATATGCAAGTGACAACCTAAATTCGCTTACAGAAGACCCATAAAATATTATAGAGTTTCGAAAGATTCGAAATTTAGATCGATTGTTCAATTATTATAGTAATAAGAGATTTAAATGTTCAAGCTATAATAAGATCATTTAAGTGTGCGTAGTATTTTTTTAAATGTAATATTAAGTTACAATTTACAAAAATTCTGTTGCTGGCACTTCACAGAATAACTTCACTGTTCATAGAATTAACTTCATCTCAAGATGTTGATAAGTACAGTAAAAAATATTGTGTGCGATCGTGAAAATTTTAGGCAGTAGGCCTACAATAATAGTAGGCCTACATTTGTTGCTGGAGAAGCTATAATTATATGCTAAGATTAATAATCATATTTATGCATAATCCTGTTACATATGTAGGACCTAAAGTGATTTTGCAATTGATTTTAGATGTATTTTGATATTACGAAGTGTTTTTCTGTCGAATTAATTGTGAAAAACGCCTACGCTTTGCTTTTCAACAATACTCAAAAACAAGTTTATAAATTTCTGAATACTTTTTCAATAATTGTAATAAGATTAAACATAGCAATAGAACGCGTATGTAATACGTTGATATGCTATAGGCCTACCTGAAGATTTATTACATTTTCCTATATAAGCCAGAAATCTTAGCTCTATATCTCAGCTAAACTCTATTACAGCAATCAATATTATAAATAACAGCGTTTACGAAAATTAGGTTAAATATCAGAATGACTTTATTTCTAATTTTGCTCGCTTTTTCGCTGGAATTCACAGTTTACTCCTCTAAAAAGATTTCAATTAAGACATCTAACGTCACCTCAAACTCTTCACCCAACATCTCGCTCAATACTTTCCTATCTGACATACATCAAAATCCAGACAAAAGCGTATCTAAAAAGAATCTTTCAAGTACATCAAATAATCTCAATAAAAACTTTATCTCATATAGAATCCTTCACCAAACGCAGATTCCCAATAAAAACGTCCAGTCTGGTTTTATCGGAGCAAATAATGCAACTCCTGCTCCGAAAGATGCAACGACAACGCTTTACGGAATTGGAGCGTCCTTTCCAGCGGATGTCTACAACAGTTGGCTGTCTTCATATTCCTACTCTCGGCAAGACGCCGACGTCACTCTGGACGCTACTTACACGGCCTATGACAGCGGACTGGGTAAGTCCGCAGCGGTGTACTCGGACGCTGATATAGCGAGGTTGCAGTACGGGGGGAGCGATGCGAATATGACGGAGATGGAACGAACGATGTATCCGGGTATAGAAGCCATACCGATGTTGGCCGGGTAATTAAATGAACGCATTATTTGTATAACATCCGCATAATTAACATATAAATTGATATCAAATTTCATATAATATGTATACAGTATAAATTTTAAAAGCAAGATTGTTTTAAGTTTTACTATTTTCTACTGCAAATATAATGAGCCTATTTATAAAGAATATATCATGCAAGTAGAATGCTTCATTTGTAATGGTTAAAGAAAAAATTAAAACTGCAGTATATTTAGGCTTATTAAAATAAATCGGCAGGAAATTAGTTGAGCAATTAATTCAAAAAATAGAATATCAAATAAATTAGTATTTATACAATAACGTAGCATTTAAATTCATTAAAATTGCAATATTTATAACATAGGCCTACAGTAACAGTATATTTATAAGGAGACCTAATGTACAAAAAAGCTACAGTAGCACTTTCAAATTCTTAATGTAATAAAATAAAATATCCCATTGCTAGAATTTATATCTATCTAATATTTTTACTGCAAAATACAGTGCTGTAGTCCTCGTATACAACCTCCCTTACATCACAAATCTCGTTCTAACTCGCGAACAAGTTGTCGGAATCTATAACGGATCAATCTCTTACTGGAACGACTCTTTGATCCAAGAAACCAATCCATTAATCACGCTCCCAACTGAGCGCATCCGTGTTATAGCTCGGGCGGATTATTCGGGAACCACTGAGATCTTCACAAGTGCCCTGAGTTCATTTGATGAGAACTGGGCAAAAGAGTATGGGACGTTCGCTGATGGGTTGGTTGGAATTGATAATCAGATACCGGTTCATTGGAATGATTCAGTGATAAGTCTGTATGGAAGGACGTCAAACGGTCAGTGTATATTATGACATTATATTTGATTAATTATAACTGTAAGCAGCTTCTATATCCTTATAACCATCTGTTGTATAATAAACTTGCCTATTTAAAAGATTTTATGTAGCTTAATTATTATGTAGCCTACGTCTATAAATAAAATTAATTAACAGATCAGGTCGGCCTAATGATGGAAGGCTGTCGTTCCAACTTTATATACCGGAAGCAAACCCTTTTGAAATACGGGTATACTTCTGAAGTTTAAAAAATTCAGCAACAAAATGAAGCCAAGAATGATTATTGCAGTTTTGGTGATCTTCTGATTTTTAAAAGAAAATCGGCATTCAGCCACTATTGCTACTTCTTATACAATAAATATAGAATTCATATGATATATTCCAGGTATAATAGGCATGGTTTTTTCCTATCGCTATACTATCGGTTATGTGTCCGTGGCGACTGTTGTGGCAAGTAAGTTCATCTATGCTCGTCTCATCAATAAAGTTGGAAATGTAGTCGACGTCAACTCAACTGTAACAAGTCAGCTCATTGAAAGTAAGATGAGATATGTACAGATTTAATCTTATATACAATGTGTGTGAATTAATGTTTTTAATTGCGCTAAGAGGTAAATAAAGTCATACTTAAAAACGTGAAAAGTGTTATACAAGGCAAATTGATGATTCTATTCGGTTACTTGCTGTTATTAAACTTAAATTTAAATAACAAGCATATTATAGAATTTAATATGTAATACATAAAATGTAGTTCAATTTTATATTCAGAGTTTCCGTTAAATTGTAGATGTAACTCCCTTGATGTCCAATACACTCACAGCGAGCCTTGTTGACAGTCCTATGCCTGATGCTTATCCCATCCTTGGATTTTCATACTACATTATCGACACGATCAATGCCACTGACTGTACCTCGGCTGTAGAACTAATGCGATATATCCTGTGGTCATATCAGGATAAATATGCAGCTCAGGTCTGCACATCTCTGAAGATGACAGCTATTCCTCCTGCATTAGCGACTGTCATTCAAAACACAGGTAATGAAAACGTTGACTGATTATTTCATGAAATTTTCAGTATTTGGTAGATTTGAAATATTTTTACAGGGTAAAGTTATCAACAATGTTTAAATTAACGTTTAAGATTGAATTTTATTGTAAAAACTGAAAAATGAAGAATCTTATAAAGCGTTTCAAAATCTTGACAATTATTTTGGTATTATATAATATGTTGTAATTTGAGAGCAAAATATTGGTCTAATTAGAACCTCTATTTTAATGTATTCAGTTCAAATATCAAATGACTAGTTGCAACTCGTCAAAATGACGGGTGAGGGGGGAGGGTGGCTGGGGAGAGAGGATGGCTGGGGAGAGACGGAGGAAAAAATATAATAATTTTATAATCTCATGATGTCATGTGATTGCAAGTTTAATTCTTTCATTAAGCCTACTTATTAACTTTTTGAATGGTTATCAATAGTTTATAACCTTTTCTCATGACGTCAGCGTTATATCGGAGACATACTGACCGTAAGAGAATTATTATATAGTGGATTATAGTTTGTAATATGAATTATTATCAGTTTGCTAACATTGCAAGAGTGTAAACTATACTATATTGTGTTACAGTTTTGAGTAAGATGACATGTGGAAATAATGAAAGTGTGTATGACTTGCTGCAACAACAGCTGGCTCAAGAAGCAACTCATAAATCAGAATGGATTATACCAGTAGTCGTCACCATCATATCTGCCACAGTCATCATTATTGTTATTCTAATCATCTATATTATTGCTAGTCATATGCGGTATGCCTAATACTTATAGAACTGTGTAATAGTACTCTGCTTTTGCCTTTTAAATTATGTATATGATTATAATTACATATATTTATTATTTATTGTTATAATCTAATTGCATAATTTAATTTCGTATGGATCAGTTCTAACAGTCACTTAAAGTTATTAAATTAAAGTAATCTTCAAATCATCGATTTTTCAGCAACTAAGAGCAAATTATAATAAAATATTACAATATCAGCCAATTACAATAAAATCAGATTCTGAAATTAAATTCATAACAGTTTAAGTCTATCAGTTAATAATTATATTATCAAATGCCTTTATAAAATTTGTACTTGATCATTCGATATTAAAATATTGCAATATTAATAACACTAATCTTTTGGACGTTTTTCAGTTTTAAAAAAGCTCTACTATCTGATGAGTGGCTCATTCCGTTCTCTGAAATACAAATCTTATGGGACCGAGAACGTGGCTTCATTTCCAATCAAAACAATTGTAACAGACCCGTTGATTCTGCTGAATCAGATACCATAAGTCAAACCATAGATGATAAAAGTATCTCCGATGATAACTGTTCTAATAGATGCTGGTGCAACACTCTCACATTTATGGTTGACATATGTGGAAAGTGGTGCGATACTGACATCTGTCTTCGTTCCACTGACACGAGATTATCTTATCGAGATATCAATCACGCGATGAAGCTACTTGTGCTGGAAATGAAGGAAGGTATGATCCACTCTAATGTGCTGAGGTTCTATGGACTTTCTTTCGGAACTTACAGATCTTACATAGTCAGCGAGCTCGCGTCGAAAGGAAGATTAACGGATGTCTTACATCATACCCAGTATAACCTGGATGATAACTTCAAGTTTGGAATGGCCCTTGATGCAGCCGCTGGAATGGCTTTTCTACATTCTCAGGATTTGATACACGGACACTTAAGTTCCAGATGCTGCTGGCTGGATTCTCGGTTTAATCTTAAAATAGCAAAATGGGAATGCAGTCGGCTTGCGGAAGGGACGGGGATAAATGGACATTTTTGTAGTGTTCCGCCGATGAGGATTGAGGATTGCAACAAGCCGGGGATTCCTTGGAGCGTCTGTCAGTTACTGTGGACTGCGCCTGAATTGCTACTTCCGGTCGATTCTTTCATCCATGTAAACAAATCTACAGTGTATAGTAAATACAGTGTATTCTTCTCAGATGATTAATTTTAAAAATAAATTATACACAAGATAGACAAGGAATATAATAAGCAACAAAGACAGGATATTAAGTTATTGAAAATATTCAGATATTGTATTTGGTATGATTAATATTAGAAAGCAAGCAACTCCTGTGATGTTAAATAAAATCAATGAATGCATAGTTTTCTTATGAATATAACAGGTTATATAAAGTTGCAGGGTCCATGTATGTAATCTATAATTTCTACAAATATAAACAGGAACTGTATAGTTTTTCTTATTTGTTATAGTTTTTCCAAAAAATAATAAATGGGTATGATTATAATCTTTGTTTTCAGCCTTCAAAGAAAACAGATGCCTACAGCTTTGCAATATTACTCGTGGAGATCTTCACTCGTGCTGTCCCATATTATGAGTGGCTGACACAACTCAGCCTATCAGAGGTTATAGAGAAAATCTGCAAGGAAGAATTAAGACCGAGATATGCAGGCGTTTTATTTTCACAGTCAGTTTCCGTTTCCTTCTGTTTTCTTGGCAATAATATGAAAAATGTCAGAATGATTTAAGTTGTAACTTTTGCCACAAGATGGCAATACTGTGCTATAATATATGATGAATGGTGGCGCTGGAGATGTTGGGGGGGGGGGGGTGGGGACGGGAGGGTTATTAGTTATGCATCCCAACAGTAGTGGTCACTAGCACTATTTTTGCACTCATGGCTACGATGCAATCAAGCAGCTTGTGGTGAAAAGTTTTAAGCTTATTAACATTGATCACCTATATCTTACACTATTAACAACCATATAGTTAATGCAATTTCTCCAGTTTCTTGTATTATTGTAGACCTAACGCAATCTATCACAACGTAATCACAACTCAATCTATAACAATTTCTCTCACAACGTTCATAATGTATAACTGTAATGTATTGTTTAATTCATAATTTTATTGTCCGTAATGTATTGTTTAATTCATAATTTTATTGTCCGTAGTGCATTGTTTAATTCATAATTTTATTGTCCGGTAGATCGATTATTCTACTGTTAGAAAGTTGCTGGCACAGCAATCCTCTGGAAAGGAAGTTGTTTCCACAAATTATAAAATGTCTGGGCTCGGCAAGACCAAATCAGAAGAGCATCATAGAGAGCATGATGGACACTTTGGAAGGATACGTGACGAAACTGGAAGAAAAAGTAACAAATTTTTCTGATTAATGGTCGAATTAAAGTTTTATCTTTCTTGACTGTCATTATCCGTTATGAAAAAAAGTAATTAAGTTTAATATCTGTATTACGGATTACGTTAAGAATGAAATCTTTGATGTAGCTAAAGATTCAGATTGCTTACTTAAGGGTGCAGCAAGTTAGTGAGGTTTTGCTCTCTATGGGGATTCTAACATGCGATCTATATTTCTACCGAACGCGAAGCTCTAAAAACTTGGCAATTGAGTTGATTTCGAAGTTATAAGTTTTAGTAACTAGTTTAGTTCTAACAAGATGTTACAAGCTGAACAATAAAATTAATATTGTTGCAGTTATGGCAATACAGTATACTATATAAATCAGTTCTTTAGTAACACTCATAAGTTGTCACAAAATAATGAATAATTCGGACAGCAACAACTCGATAGACTAATAACAGCTAAATATATATATATATATCACTTAAATTGTGATAATTTAGTTAATAAACATTAGGCTATGTGGCAAGGAGAGCCATCGCAGTAAGTATTTTGCTAAATAAATCAATACGCAATACAATACACTCAATTGTTTTAATCCTGTCGTCCGAGTACTAAATAATGAAGGTTTAAATTGACACCTATACAATTTAAAGTACCGTTACATATTAAGTTTTATTCGATAAAGCGTTGCTATATTATTATAACTGTTATCTGTAATTATCCAAAAATAATAATTATTTCAAGAATACAAATAAAATATAGATGAATGGAGTCGAATGAAATATATTGAAAATAAAATAATGTTTAAGGATCGCATAACTGGAATGAATAACTTGATGTTTTCTCTATGATGTAATTTTATTTTTATCTCAAACACGTTGCAAGATTTATATCATCAGTAAATCGTCCTGTAGACATCTCATTAATTTTCATTAATGTTCAATACTATTTTCACTGCATGAGATTACTGAGAACTTTAAGAAAACTTGTTAATAATGTTGTATTTTACCTTAAAAACATGCATCCTCTTTTGCATATGCCACAATCACCCCCCTCCCCCAGCCCTCGTCACTTTAACACCATTGTAAGGTCGATACTCTTATCTAGGTTTAGTGTTTCCAGAAAACCTCTTTCAGGTGAATGCTCGTACTGCAGAGCTAGCCTCAGTCAATAAATCCCTCGAGGATCTACTACATAGCATCCTGCCACCATCCGTAGCTGCACAACTGGCCCAGGGTGAACCAGTTGATCCAGAACAATTCGATTCGGTAACCATCTTCTTTTCAGACATCGTAGGTTTCACCTCTCTCTGTTCCAGCTCGACAGCCATGGATGTGGTGGCCTTGCTCAATGATCTCTATACCGAATTTGACTCCATAGTGGACAGCCGTGATGTTTATAAGGTTGAGACGATCGGGGATTCTTACATGTGTATTTCTGGACTTCCCATAAGAAATGGGATGCAGCATGCCGGATGTATTGGATCTTTGGCATTAGATATTATGGGATCTGTAAAATCGTTTAAGATAAGACATCGCCCAGGAGAGCAGTTACAGATAAGAGCTGGTAGTTCACATTCTATGATATTATTCAGTAATGAATTATTTTGTATAAAAAGGAATAATTTTATTTTCAAGTCAAAATTGCTTTTCATAGATCTCAAGAAGCAATGAAAAGTACTACTTCAAAATGGATTAATTAAAGTGGTTAACCAAAATTCAAGCTTTCATGTGGCAAAATATGCAATTGCAATTTGGTTTATAAGTTGTCACACATAGTTAGTAATACTTATTTTTTATGTGAGAGTTATAATATAATAAAAGGTATATTTGGTATTAATGTAGGTATTCATACAGGCCCTGTTGTAGCTGGCATAGTTGGACATAAAATGCCTCGTTATTGTTTATTCGGTGATACTGTCAACACTGCAAGTCGCATGGAAAGCACATCATTAGCAGGATGCATACAGGCATCAGAATCAACATACAAGATCTTGAAACAGATTGGAGGATACACGTTGCAATTAAGGGGAGATGTTCAAGTTAAGGTAGGCATTATTGTGAGAACTTAATTCCCTTGTTTTTAATCTAAGTTTTTGTAATGAACAGTGAAGTTATATTAGAATATTAATGCAGTGTAAATATTCGTGAATATCAACTTATGGGATATATTATTGACAAATTTGTGTTGGAATAGTATTTTGAATTTATTGTAAATTAGATAAAATTGCAATTAGAATAATAAACTTAACGCAATAACAGTGCTATTTCAGAAATTAAGATTATTAATTGATATTATTACTATTTCAGGGAAAAGGAGCCTTGAAGACATATTTTTTGATTTCAAAGATTGAGAATCTGAACACGCAGCTTTAAATTAAAATAAATTTAGGAGCTCTTCTTGTTACATCATTACTATGATTGACAACGCATGAATGACTGTTTCGTTAAAATGCTGTATCGTTACATAAATAATGTTGTTATGAGATGGGTTTTATTATAGCATATTAAATTATTATTCTTATTAAAGAAACTTTTATTCTGAATCTAGATATTGCGCTAATGTCACCTTCTATTTTAACGAAATTTAAGTTTCTATTGAAATTCCTTTTTTATTAAAACTTTATTAAAACTATGAAGATATTAACACGTAGGAATGAGAATAACATCAATCTTTCTGAAATCAATATAAGCTAAAAATTTCTATTTTTTAAAAATATATATTAAAACCAAAAAGAAACGACAAAAGTTTATGATATTTTCTTTAATGCATCAAAACTTGCGATCTTAAGTGGTTTGACTCGGAAACAAAAAGCTCCATGTTTGCAATTATAGCAATTCAGTAAAATAAATAATCTCTTTATTTTTTATATATCTACAAATAACTTTAGCGGTCAACTTTGACTTTCAGTATTATCTTAAATTTTTGTACCTATACAGGGACCACTATACCACTATATTGTTCATCAATCTGCGAAAAAGACTCGTCAATTTTATTTTATTATAAGTATATAGCATATAACTTAAACTATATACTAATTATCTACAAATAAAAAGGATTATTTAAAAAAATACAACGTAATAATTTGCGATTTATAGTCAATATCTTGCGACCAATAGTTTGTTCATTGTAAATGTAACAATCCTATTGGCCGGTTACGCAGCAATGGGAGAAGAAGAATCATCTTGATTGGTGCGTCGTTTAAATGCGTAGATCTTGTGATTGGACACAGTTATGACGTACATGAAATCTTCCCAAATTACTGCATAAACAAAATACAAATCATTTATCTGAATGAAATGAAAACTATTGCAGAAATTACTATTACAGATAGCAATTATGAATGACAAAAATAGAATGAAAAAATAAACACAGAATGACAAAAATACTAAATATTACAAATATTAAATACAAAAAATAATATTACAGTACAATTACAATGCAAAAAAGTCAAATAAGAATCTTTTGATAATTCTGAAATCTGGACACTGTCACAGATAGACATACATACAGACTGACAGGCAGACAGATGTAAAAACAGACATAGCGGCATATGTCTATAGGAGAAATTGCATTTCCTTATGTCTTTGATGTCAAAACAAATGTTCCAATTAAGAAATCAAACTTGGCCTATGATAACTTAAACCATAGTCTCAATTGATGACAACTGTTATTAATGATAAAATTACGTAACAAAGGGTACTAATGACCTGACAGTCGTTTAAAATCAGATGTTTTAAGCTTTCCATCGTTTGCGTGAAGTCTCATGACAGTGCGTACGAGAGCTACCAACTTCTCAGCCATCTTCTCATCATTGCTCATATCACCACCTGACTATATCATTATCATCATCATCAGTCTGATTGTTACATTATCATCATCATCATAATTGTGACATTTACATTAGACTACCGTACTACACCATTACTATCATCATTCTGACAGTTATTTTAGACTATATCATTATCATTATCATTCTGACAGTTACATTAGACTACATCATTATCATTATCAATCTGACAGTTACATTAGACTACATCATAATCATTATCATTCTGACAGTAACATTAGACTACATCATTATCATTATTAATCTGACAGTTACATTAGACTACATCATTATCATTATCATTCTGACAGTTACATTAGACTACATCATTATCATTATCATTCTGACAGTTACATTAGACAACATCACTATCATTATCATTCTGACAGTTACATTAGTGATACTGCATAGTAATTATAAAACTTATAAAAATGTCCAGCAGTGAAAGAAAAAAAATAATGAAAATGAATAGACAGTCTAGAAAGTCTGTCAAGCAAATCTAGAGTCTAAACAATCTGCACAGACAATTTGTCTAGACTCTCTAGACTGTCTAAACAATATGTCAAGACTATTAGAGTATCTGTCTAAACTGTCTAGACTGTCTAGACAGACTGTCTACACAGTCTAGTTAGTGTGTATAGACTGTCTAGACAGGAGGTATAAATAGTCTAAACTGTCTGTCTAGACTGTGTAGATAAACTATCTACACTGTCTGTACAAATAGACGTTCTAGACACATAGACAGTCTATATCTCTCTAGATTGTTTAGACTGTCTAAACTGTCTGGCTAGACTCTGTTTAAACTGTCTAAACAAACTGTCCAGACACTGTAGCTGTGCACTACATCTAAATGCTAGTAGTCTATATAAACCTAAAGATGATCCAAAATGTAATTTTTTATTATAAATACTTACACTAACAACTGCCCCTTCCTCATTTAAAGTCATATGACCAAGAGCGTCTATCTGAGACATTGCGTAGACACAATACAACGAAAATTAAACAATTAAATCTAAAAAACAACAACCAATAAAATATAAATCTGGAAATGATTTGTTTTCAATTATATCACACTCTTATTATTATTTTTATAATTTAAAATATTCCTCAAATTAGTGAAAAATCAGAAAAAAACAGTATTAATATTAATCATAAAATCAAATCATCGATTTAAAATAAGTAGTTAATATTAAAATTAACGTAGAATTATTAAAATTAACGTCTGACGTTTAAGAAAAAAAGTATTGATAAAAAACGTAGATTTTTTTATAAATATTTATTTACTTTTATTTATTTTATTATTTACTTTTATTTATTTTATTTGTTTACATTTTGTAAATACTACCACGATAAAAAGTAAACAAGATCAAGCTACTGTAACCAGTATGCGAATAATAATTTATTATTTAATTCTTCATTTTTTATTAATTAAATTTGTATAAAAAATTGATTACTAAATAAAATAAGAATTCTCATATAAGACACCTTATAGAAGGAATCGTATGGATATAAATATATGTATACGAGAAACCGTATGTATATGATAATATGAGGCGTATTAATATAGATAATATGAGGCGTATTAATATAGATAATATGAGGCGTATTAATATAGATAATATGAGGCGTATTAATATAGATAA
>JAQIXG010004836.1:0-12276 GCA_034700105.1 Oconnorella tubifera
CCACCCCCCCCCCCCCCCCCATTCAAATTACATATTTGTAGATCAATTATGAGATCCAATTGTAATATAGTGAAATTATTAGAACGAAATGTCATTAAAAACCAATATCATCATAGTTATGAGTAACTAACAATTCTGGAAAATTACACTGAATACAAGTGAATATAGACACAGAGTGTTGTTTACTATAATATTCTGTTGACGACTTGATGTTGACGAAAATAATTCTTCGTGTTTAGAGACGGTGAGAGTCATGCGTCTTTTATTATTCATTTCCAAGGTCAAAAACTAATCATTTTTATTAGTGATTAAGCTTAATATTTAAACGAAATAACGTAATAACAACAATATAATAATATAATAACAGTTATTATAGATCTAATATTTATACTAATCGCAGAAATGCTGAGCTTCTGAACTTATTTTTATTTTTCAAGGGGGGGGGGTCAATTTTATTCCTTATCAATAATTTGTCTTTCTCAAAAAATGTATGGAGGGGGGGGGGGCGTAGGGCTACTTTGACATTTGTTTTGCGAATAATTTCAAAACAAATTGAAATGATAAATGATTGGTAAAGACGATTGTAATATATTTTCTTATTTTATAAAATAATTTATTTTTTATTTTAACAAATTTTAATCTTACCCCCTCTTTAAATACTTAATTTAAATATTTGGATGCAGTGGTATCGTAGGCCTGTGGAGTGGTTATAACCACCCCCCTCATTAGCTGTTAAAACAATATTTTGTAAGTTAAAGATGCGAGTTTAGTGGTCTTAAAAAGGTTATCACTCCAAATTTTCAAGAAAAAAAACTTCCCTTAGTCAATTCCTGGCTACGCCACTGGCTACTAGGGGGCACTATCACCCCTCACCCTCCCCACACTGGCTACTAGGGGGCACTATCACCTCTCACCCTCCCCCTCCTCCCCCCCTCCTTCACTTCCCCCCCCCCTAGATCTTCCGCCTGCTGCGCTCATCAGTATAAATAAGCGAGTCGACGGATGGTGGACAATGGAAGAGCGAGATTAAGCAAACAATGAAAAGTAAACGTGTGGGCGCATCAAAAGATGTATCCGTAGTTTGTATTCTTAAGCAAGATTCAGTATTGCGTAAGCAGGATTTAGTATTGAAAGAGTAGGTTTAGTATTTGGTAAGCAGGAGGTAGTATTACTATTTCATAAATAAGATTTAGTATTTCGTATTCTAAGCAATATTTAGTATTTTTATGCAGAAATTAGTATTTTAGTAAGCAAAGAGAAAGTATTTTATAAGCAGGATTTAGTATGCCTCTTCTGTCAGCAGAAGGTAGTATTTTATAAGCAATATTTAGTATTTTGTAAGCAAGATTTAGTATTGCTTGTAAGCAAAATTAGTATTTGATAAGCGGAATTTAGTATTTGATAAGCAAGATTAAGCTAAAAAATTGCTTTGTTATAAAAAAAATAGAAAATAGAGGGTGCAATTTAATCATTGAAACTAAGAGAAAATTACAATAGAAGTTTTAAAATTTAAAGAGTAATTGAATGTATAAATGTGTATAATTATTTTAAGCTTTAGCATTTTAAAGTAATCTAAGATTTGAGATTTAAAAGTAATTTAAAGTTACTAATTAAGTTTTATATTAGCAACAAACACAATAATATTAGTAGTATTATAATAATAAACAAAATGTTGTAAATCAATAGATAAATTATAACAATTTGATTTAAATCTATTGATCTCTTTTTTAGATCTAGATTTACAGCTTTTACTTGAGTAAAATAATAAAATAATTTACAAAGTCTAAATTCTACTTTTTTGTTCTCCTTATATATCCGCTGATACATAAAGCACACTCTCTACTCATCAGGTATTATATAACACTAGACATCTAATTAATTGTAAATGTGTAGATTTTATGATGTTTCGACACTTTAAAATGTAAATTTGTAAAATGAACTTCAAAATAATATTTTCGTTTGTTCATTCTCTTTCATTCATTAGTTCATTAATTCATTAATTCATTCATTCATTTATTCAATCATTCGTTCATTAATTAATTAATTTATTTATTCATTAATTCATTCATTTATTCATTTATTCATTTATTCATTTATTTATTTATTCATTCATTCATTCAATCAATGAATTCATCAAGTATACGCTTTCAACTGAAGATTTATTAATAGATATAATATAAGTACCGTAGCAATGTACCATCATCATGCAGTAAAACAGCAATACTAAAATATACACTGACTGGACGTCTAAACGTCTGAAGTTAGGCCTCGTCGAAATCACGTGACTGGATCAATATTATTTTGGCAACTTAAATGGCATATTGGCAAACATTATATTAGCAAACATAATCAATAAAAAACATCATGACAGTAATATCAATGGAAATATTTATAACAAAGCATTTATAAAAATATAAGCATTTGTTGTTTATATTAGGGTTAGAATAAGGGGTAGGGCTAGAATAAGGGCTAGTGAATAAAATTCTGAGGGGGCTTGGCTTTTTTAAGGTGGGGGGGGAGCGATTTCTCTAACATTCATAATATTACATCTGCATATTTTTCACGTGTTCACTTGGATAAACAATAAGAATTGCATTAAAGAATTGAACTCTGAATAATTTTTTGTAGTTAATTTTTTTAAGGGTTAAAACAGTATTTCTCAACATTAGAGTCGCTAACCCTTTAAGGGTCGCCTGTAAATTTGGGCGGGAGGTCGTGAGAAGGCAGATAAAAAATCACTTGTTTTATCTTACACCACAAACTGAGCTAGTTATCATTAATTTTTGAGCTCTTCATTATTTTTTTTAATAAAATTTACAATTAATTAAGTTGATAATAAACTTATTAACTAGTTGCCATTAATTTTTGAACTCTTGATATTTGTTGTTATAATTTATAATAATTTAATTAGAATTTTTTATTTAACAGATAATTTAATTGAGTTTAAAATAAGGGTTTTAAGGTTTAAAATAAAACCTTGAATATATTATGTTACAATATATGGGGTATAGATGATTATTACAACGTTTTTTAATGCTACGACCTTGTGCATTATATTGTACAGCACAATGCAACAATACAAATCAATACAGCACTAAAGATCAATACAATTGACAGCATCACTAGTGATCGATTTTTCCGTTCGTCCTATAACTGAATTCGGCGAACAAAATAATTCTCGGACTGAATTTGGACATAACAGTTAGCAGTCGTGGCCGAGTGGTTAAGGCGATTGACTAGAAATCAATTGGGCTCTGCCCGCACAGGTTCGAATCCTGTCGACTGCGAGAATTTTTTGCCCGTAACAAATTTTAAGGGTGTTCACCCCCCCCCCCTTCCTCCCCATACCTCAACCCAAAAAATGTATAACAACCATAGGACTAACACTACAAAAACAATTTTTCTTCTTAAAATTGGAGTGTGGTTATAACCTCCCCTTTTCTTTTCGCTACTGAATATCACCCATCTCTATTTTGAAATACAACAATTGCCACATTCATTCACATTCATTCAGCTATAAGTGGAATACAATTCGAGTCAATACAATAACTGTTTTTATCGAGTGGAAACATTAATGACGTCATAGTTCTTTTTACGAAAAACACGGACTCGATATTGTATCGAGAATATCGCGCTATTTTATCGATTGAGAGCTTGGATACTAGCCAGGAATTCACGAAGGGGGGGGGGCGGTCATATCTAGAAATACTGCTTTATAATATTGTGTAAGATTATTGCTTAATAATATTGATTGACTCGATATAATTAAGCTATTAAGATAGATCCAAGGGTTCTCAATGCTACCATTCAATCGAGGGTACTACTCAAATTGGATGAAATATTAGCAAAATAGTTGAAATATTAAAATATAGTTGATAGCTGATAATAAAATGATTTTTCACATTTAAACATTTGTGTCTTTTTTTCTTCTTTATGCCTGTCGTCTGACAGGCTTTGCTTCTAGTTGCTTAATAATTAATCAATGGTGACCTATTTTTATAAATTACAACTATTTTTTATAAATTACTTGATTTACAACTGAGATTCAGCTATGAATTATAGACCCCCTCTATCTCGCTTCCTCTTACTGCCTTTTTTCGATCCTTCTTCCAAAATTTATGCAACGGAACATTCATATAATTCTGAATTCAGAATTTTATCATTCATACAATTCTTTTTATCTTTAGACGTCCTCTGCCCGTATTATATTTTCCATGTATTTAAACTGTTAAACAAATATTGCAAATAAAAATTCGGTTGACAGAAGTTAAAAATTAACATACTAACTCAACATCCTTTAGTTTTATATTTCTTTTTAGCTAAAAACTAACTAGAATGACGTCACTACTCACCGACGCCCAATATGCTGACATAATGCGCGAGATATTAATACCCGAGCCAATAAGAGGTGTTCCCGCTCTTCCTACGCGCCTTCTCGATCACGTGTACATCGGGAACCAATCAAACGCCGAGAATTTACGTTTGCTGCGCTCCCTAAATGTTACGCATGTTTTGAATTGTGCCGGATACAAAGGGCCCAGGCCGAGCCCCAATGCGTCGCCTTATGTAGGCCTAGGGATAGATTATCACGAATTTCAGGTAAAAGTTAATAAAATTAAGACTTAGAGACCATCTTTACATAATAATACATACTATACTGACAATTGTGTAAGTTAGTTAGTTAGTTAGTTAGTCAGTCAGTCAGTCAGTCAGTCAGTCAGTCAGTCAGTTAGTCAGTCAGTTAGTCAGTTAGTCATTTAGTCAGTTAGTTAGTCAGTTAGTCAGTTAGTCAGTTAGTCAGTTAGTCAGTTAGTCAGTTAATCAGTTAGTCAGTTAGTCAGTCAGTAAGTCAGTAAGTCATTCAATCAGTCAGTCAGTCAGTCAGTTAGTGGTGCACTATGGCCAATTTTATCTACTAGTTCTTTCATTGCTTCTATTTGTCTCACTCATATTTTCACACTTTTATTTCTATAGGCCGAAGACAACGACCGCTACGACATCTGCCAACACTTCCCCGAGGCCTTCATCTACCTGGACAAGGTCCTCCACCAGCGAGGGGTCGCCCTGGTCCACTGTGCCCTGGGCATCAACCGCTCAGCGGCCGTCTGCCTCGCCTACACGATGGTCCATCGCCATCAACCCCTTCTGGAGGCCACCAGGGCCATCAAGGCCCGTCGACGCGTTGTGCTGGCGAACAGACACTTCCAGAACCTTCTGGTAAAGTTCGCTAGATCCAGGGGACTTCTGGATGATATCCAGAGACTGGATTCTAATGAACACAGTCCGAAAAAAGTAGCCTTGAATAATAATCTGGATGGATATAGATGGAATGAACAGAAAAATGCTGCACAAACTGGGAGAGAGAAATCCAGTAGCATGAGGGTGCAAACTTTCTGTATGGATGATCCTATGATGAAAAGATTTGAACCTAGTCCTCGAGATCATCGACAAAATAGGTTCTTACCAAATGGAAGTCCTTTACATAGGAATAATAATAATCCTCATAGACACGATAATGGGTTCATTAATGACAATAGTGGGCAAAAGATTGAAGAGAAAATTGACAATGAGGAGAGTAGAAAACCAATTGGTGGTAGACTGAGTTTATTTTATAGAGATATTTTTGATACATTCGATAAATTTACTAAAAGTTTAAAATCTGTGGGCAGAGCGAGCGGGTTATCTAGATTTACTGATACAAATAGCAGTTCCGCGCCTTTTCAAAATCGATCCACGTCATCTCCTGTGCTTTTAAATAATGCAACGTCATCGGGTAACATAATGACGTCAGATAACATAATGACGTCGCGTAGTAAAATGACGTCAGATAAGAATGACGTAGGATACGTAGCGGGGCGTCATGGTTACGTGACGTCACCGGTACACGCTGGTAGGCCTATAGCGGGACAGCCTAGTGTTGGCATGACAACACCAGTGGCTAGATCAGGTTCTGTTAAGCCTAGCGCGCAGGGTAGGCCTGTAGTTAGGCCAGAGTTTTTAAAGCCTAGGGCAGGGCCAGTGATGTAGGCTATAGTGTTAAGTTTAGAAACATACATAGTGTTCAATTTAGATTATTAATTTTGCGCTATTTGTTGCAAACTATTGTTTAAAGTGTTTTTTATTCTAGTTTTATTCTATGTTTTTATTCTATGTATATCCTGTACTTTATTTACTTTTGCAATAAAAATATTAGTTTATTCTAAAAATGCAGGTATTATTTAATAAAAAAATATTAAGCTATAATTTTTGGTAAAACATTAACCCAACAAGACGGCCTAATTAATTCATCTTATAACTTATAGCTTAGTCTCTTAGTCTAAGAGACTAAGCTATATATAACCCTAAACTTAACCCTAATCCTAGCACTAACCCTAAATCCAATCCAATCCTATCCCGTATCTTAATCCCAACCCTAACCCTAAAAATTAATAGGAAGGGGGGGGGTTGTAGGGGGTTAGAACCCTCCCCCTATTTGAGATCAATGTTTCTGTAATGTTAAAAGTTTGAACTAACCCTCCTCCACCCCCCCCCCCCCCAACTTGTGACGATTTTTTGTTGCGCTTATTTCATTGCGTTGATTTCATGTAAGCGGAGTTGAAACACATGTAATTGGAGCAAAATGGAGACAAAAAGTAGTAAAAACCTAATAAAGAGTGTCATCACTTAAACATTTAAAGAAATCCCCCGCCCCACTTTTTATAATTCCTGGCTACGCCACTGAATTACAATAAAAATAAGATATCGTGACAATAATTTAATCGATAAATAATTATTTATTGTCTTTAAATGCAATATAACTGTTATTAAAGTTCAATTATAATTGAATATATCAATTTTAGTTTTACGATAGGTTAAATTTCAAGAACAAAATATTAGATCGTGAGTTTGTAATGTTATAATTATCATAGATCCAGGCAATCTGAAATTATTTTAACTTAACTTATAACATATAACTTATAGATTCTAATTTAACATATAACGTTTCACTTATTTTTTAATTACTAAAACATAATAGGGGATACAGTAAGTTAACTATATAGAAATCTAGTTTTAATGAAGGAGTGGGGGGTGGGGGATGCAGGAATTTATCAGCGATATATAAAATCCTGACAACATATTTTACGTCGAACATTAGTCGACAGACGGACTATTCCTTTAAAATACCAAAATTGAACTTTTTGAACTTTTTCACTTGTGTGAAAAAGTTTTCACTTAAATTTTAATAATCTCCCTACTGATAACGTTGCAACTGTGTTTAAGTACAAAACAAATGTGGGGGGGTCTTGACTTTCACAGCTCCCCTTTTTTCAATACGCCCCCCTCCTTGAAATCTAGCCGTTTTCAAGTATATTATTAAACTAATCAACGTTTAAATATAACTTAAAAAGGTTACATGTTGTAACTATTACCTAGTTTTTATCAACTAGGATAAGCCTACTGATTTATTTCATATTAAAATTTCATATTAAATCGTAAACTATATCAACTTGTTGGTTAAACTTTTTTAGTTGTAACCTTGAGCATATTAATGATCTCAAAACTTAAGTTTAAATTTAATTATTTTACGTTAAATTAGTTTAATTTAACTGAAGTTTAGTTTCTTTAGTTCTAAACTTTTAAACCAAAATTTCTCAAATTATAGACTAACCCTAATCATATTTCTAATTCTACTATTATTCGAGACTTATCCTATTTCTAATCTTAATTAAGCCCTATAACGCAAATTCTTTAATAATCTTATTTTTAACCAAAATCATATACCCAACCCTAATTCTAATTCACTACAATCGTTTGACCCATATTGCTAACCCTTATTCTAACCCCGATTATAAACTAACCCTATTTCTAACCCTAACTCCAAAACCCAGCATACAGTATAACTATGAAAAAAAGTTCATCTATGGATGCGTCATCATTAGACGGCGACAATATAAGTATAATAAGTTTGGAAGACGATAAAAATCTCGAGGCCATTTTCAAGCAGAGGGGGCTGGCTGGGTGCCAGGAATACTGCGAGAAGAAATGTCAGGACTGGCAGGACGTCCCTGTAATGATAGGGGTGACGGGGGACTCGGGGGCCGGCAAGTCGACCTTCATAAACAGCCTTAGGGGGCTCAGGGCCAAGGAACCAGGGGCCGCGAAGGTATTGAGCCACTAATTTTTTGTTTGGTTTATTTGTAGTTTATTTCGGTCTGATTTTAAATTAATTTACTGTTGTTTGAGATCTTTTTGAATGATTTTTTTATCTCTGTAATTATGTGTTAATTCATTATGTTTGTTTTGCGCCATGCTTATTATTTCTTCGTCATATTTATTTTATTTCTTTTAAACACGAACAAAAACGTGTTGGCTTATTGACTACGTCAATTAAATTAAGTGTCGTGGTTTTATGGTTGTATTTTTGTCTATTTTTTTCTAATTTATTTTCTAATTAATATAGCGAGTATTGTCGTACAATTTAAAATTCCTTTTACCTTAAATCTGGAGGTTATAACCTCACACGCCGAATGTCACACGGTTAATTTAATTTTAATTTTCGCACAAACTGCAATGCCAAATTCGATTAAACACATCGCCAAGACATTGATCAATCTATAATTATATACTATAAGCAAAATTTACTCATTTTAAGGTGGGCGTCACCGAATCCACCATCGAAGCTAAATCCTACCCTCACCCCAACAATAAAAACGTCTGTTTCTGGGACCTCCCCGGGGTCGGCACCCCCAAATTTCTCAAAGACCAATACCTCGCGGAAATAAAAGTAGACTCTTACGACTGCTTCATAATCATGACATCAACCCGTTTCACTGAGAACGACGCCTGGCTTGGTCGCGAGATCCTCACCAGAAGGAAGAGCATCTACTATGTCCGTTCCAAAGTTGGGATAGACATGAGGAACGACGAACACGATAACGAAGACGATCATAACCCAGACGCGGTGCTGAGTAAAATCCGGCGCGAAACCGAAGCCGAAATAAAAAAACAATTCTCGAACGCTATCCCTTTGTTTTTGATTGACAGTCATTTGAAAAGTTTCGATTTTTATAAATTAGAAGAGAGGATTATTTCTGATTTATCGGACACTAAACGTCTGACGATGATTATGACTTTGGATGCTTTTAATGACGTAATGGTTAGGATGAAGGTGATGGAATTAAAGAGAAGGATTCGAATCCAATCCATGGCGATTGCTCTAATCGGATCCACCGGGATTGATACTATCTTTGGGATCAGCGCTTCTGGGATAGCATCCGCTTGTAAGGAGTACTTCAAACAATTGGGATTGGATGATAATTCTATATCCAAAAGATCCGGAACCCAGCAAGTGTTTAGGAATATAGTAGAGGAGGACTTTCCGAATGGTGCCCTGACAACTAAGGATGTCAAGAAGATTATGGAGGAGAAGAGGGAGACCTGGTCGATGGGTAAGAAGGTGATGGGGGTGATTCCTTATTTGAGTAGCGTGGTGGCGAGCGATTCTTATAAAATGTTGGTGAGCGTTATGACAGAGATACTGGAGAAAATGGCAGAAACAGCCAAGAAATTAGCTGTAGCGAGGGCTGATTTGTATCAGAAGGGTCATAGGTCAAGTACGAAGAGCCAGGCATCGTTTAATAACAGGACACGCCCACTTTAGACTAGTGGTGGAGTAAGATTAAAGTAAAAGTTAAGGTTAAGTTTAAGGTCTGGATTAGAGTATTATGAAATATGTCAAAGACGTTGCTGTCAATTTAAGCGACTAACTAAAGGATGCAGCAAGTTAAGTTTAACGTCTGGATTATCATACTATATGAACGATGTCTCAGATGTAGCTGTAAATTTAAGCGTCTTAAAGGGTGTAGCGAGTTAGAGAAATAGTGAGCTCTCAGGGATTCGAAGCTGCACATGTCGATCAAGTGTTGATACACTGCAGTTGCAGATATCCAACGCAATTGCTGTCCAGTGATTAAGCTGAGCATTAAGATTAGAATTAGGGTTAGGATTAAGATTAAAGTTAAGATTATGGTCAAGATTAGGATTGAGGTTAAGATTAGGGTTAAGGAGGGATTGATATAGATACTAAGATGTAATTGTTAGATGTTCCATTGTTTAACTTTCAGTCGAGAAAACAAGATATTGTTTTTCTCAACCTATGTTAAAATTGATAGAATAATGCCTATTTTATATAAATATTATATAATATAAAGATATACCTACATTTATATCTGTAGGCTTGTTTATATTGGTTCTGTTATTCTGTTTTTATCCCATATACAATTGTATATCTTTTAGTTTGCATATGAATCACATTATTTTAAATATAAAAATTATTCATATTATGAATTATTTAAAATATTTGAGTTAATTCCGATTACTGTTTTCGATTCTTATCTAAAATGTATAATCAATCAAAGATTAAAAGGCAAGGTATGGGGGGGGGGGGAGGGGGGCGTTAAATGGGATAGAAGGGAGGGGGGGGGAGATTTAATGATACTCCAAATATAAACAAAATTAAAATTAAATTAAATTAAAATTAGTAATTTTTACTTTAAAAATTTAGTAATTAATAAATTATAATTTTTAAGAAAGTAACAAGCAATATATACTACCATGTAATTAGCATTTATTTACTTATAATATTTATATCTAAAAATCACAGTGGATATTTGTTGTAAAATATCACAAAACAAAATCCAGGTACCCCGACATATCCGCCCCGAATACATTAATAAGACATACCAGCCTAAAATACATTAACAACACAAATCACCCTGAATACATTAACAGGACATATCGGCCTGAATTCACTAACAAGATAAATAGGCCACGAATATATTAACGAGACAAATCGGCCCGAATTCATTAACAAGACAAATCGGCCCAAATTCATTAACAAGACAAATCGGCCCGAATTCATTAATAAGATAAAATGACCACGAATGCATTAACCTGATAAATCGACCCCGTCAATTAATTTAATAACCATAACTCACACCAACCCTAAACTAAACCCAAACCCTTACATCAATTCTAAACCAAACCCTAATTCCAACCCTAACCTTCAAAACTGACAGTCGGGCCAATATGTAGGGTCACACAAAAATCTCTTACAATAATAAACATAAAAAACTATATTACATCAATTATTTTAAGTCAATTTTTACTCAAAACAACCAAATTACAACAATTTCATAAAACCAAATTTACTTTGATGCAAATTCGCTTACGTTACACCGATAAAGTCAAATTAGGGCAGAATTTGTGGATTAAAACTACTAGGATCTGTGGCTTATTGTGTTGGGATTGACAAAACTAAATCCTGCAAAAACCTCTTGGTCGATGGTCGGTAGAAGGTCCTTGTCGACCGGTGATAGGTCGGTGGGTTCTGATGTAAAGTCAGTGTCAAAGTTACTGACATCTGTCGGCTTTTTCTGTAAAAAAAATAAGAAAAATAGTGAAAAAGTGTGTAGTGGTAACTTTTTAGAACAATTTTGAAAACAAAGAAATTGATGACTTCGAAAGAAGTTTGAATGGTAACTTTTTTAATATTAAGAAATAAAGAAATAAATATTGAATTATAACTTATTATAATTTAAAAAATGAAGAATTTCACGAAAAAACTATATATAAAGCTAAGAGTCGGTGAGAAAATTGAATGACATAGGTTAATTCATTTTAAAATTTCAAAACATATTTTACACCAAATCAGAGCATATTTTAAGTCAATAATTATATTTCAGAGGTGCATTTTTAATTTGTTAAATTTATGTTTTTTACTATAATATAAAAACGGGCAATACAATTTGACATAATAAAAGCAATATTACGTTAATATTACTTTTAAAGTAATAAGGTAATAAAGGTAATATATTATAATTATATTGGTTATTACTATAATACTATATTGGTTGTTACTATAATACAAGTTATTACAAATAAATATAATTACAATGGTAGGTTTGAATGGTGGGGTAATTTGCTTCATTTCCAGCTTGACCCAATCTATATTGGCGAAGTAGGGGTGCTCTCTGATTGGTCCGTGTGGGCAGCCAATCATACCGAGTCTCTTCTCAGGGGTGCGTTCAAATAACTACCAAAATATATCACAAAATTTTAAACACAAAATTCAACGTTTTCCGCACAAAATGAAACGAAGCGAAAATGAAACAATTTTTGCATTTTTTTTTCTTGTACTTAACAATTAAAATAAATAATCAAGTAGAAATTCTATTAAATTCAAAGCCAAAAGCATATACTTTATTTGTAAATTTATTGTTTTAAATATAAAAGATA
>JAQIXG010004837.1:0-12275 GCA_034700105.1 Oconnorella tubifera
CCCCGCTAAGCGTTTACATGTTTTTTTGTATAGATAATTTAAAGATTGCAGGCTTCTATGTAGCCTACAGTGTATTTTGACTGATCATAAATCTTGCAATGTCACAAAATAAATTCTCAGAAGGTCTCAGTTGACCCCAAACAAATTGCCAGGCGACCCAAGTTGGGGTCGCGACCCACAGGTTGGGAACCGCTGGTCCATATCATATTAATAAGTCCTGCAATATGCAAGTTGAAACTATATTGTACTATTTTGAAAAAAGTTAAAGATAAAACTATAGTTGCAATCAATTGATTTTATTGAGTCTCAGCGGCGTTTTTACAGACATATTTTCGAGCCTTCTTGTTTTGGTTAATACTATCCTGCATGCATTGAGAAAAATTTGAGTTCAGGCGTTGTCATTTGTCTTTTCACGTTATATTTTGTAGCATTTAATGCATATTTTGTTAGTGTACCTTCTTTGCAAAGGGGCTTCCATAAAAATTAATTTTAAAATGCCGATTTTCTTTGTCCGGGGTTAACTAACATTTTTTTCATTTCAAAGTACAAGGAGTTTTCGGACAGTTTATGATGTGCTAATGTAATCATATGATGCGCATTTTTGATTCATTTATCACGAAGATGCATTGCTAACAATATAAATCTGGAAACAATACGTAATAAAAAGTCATATGATGTTGTAAGCTTTATGATATTATAATTTTAACAGCTAGCTATGTTACATGATTATTAATGCATAATATTTGTATACGTTGGTTCAATTATAAATTTTTGATTGTTGATCGTTGATATGTAGGCCTAGGCCTAATAATAAAACATCCAACTGCACCTCGGATTTGCCGGAGTTCGGGCAACGAACGTAAAAATGCAATATTGAATACGAAAGAACGACTTATATGTATAAATGTTTTGCGAAGTTAATTTTTAATATATATGATCTATTGTTTTTAATGTTTTCGATATATTGTAGCCTAATCATGGCTCAATTTGAAGTTTGCGCAGACCTTAAATTGTGCGTTTGTTTTGTACAGATGTTACCCCTTTCATTCAAAAATACTAGAAAGCTATATTTTAATTGTTAGTCGCTAATTGTCAAAACTCGCTATAGTTTCTTATTTTTAACAGTAACTGTTACACTGCGTCTTTATTTCGAAGTTAATTAATTGTACGACTACATCTTGCGATCTATAACTTAGTTAACCAAATATTAAAAAGTATATAGTTGAGCAATTTATTAGCAAGACTTATATGAGAGCGCGCATAGTGTTGATAATATCTAGATCCGTTACATACATTTTAAAGTATAACATAATTGCATTTGTTAATAGATTTAATTTGTTGACATATTATGCAGTTAATTTGATTAAAACGCAATTTTAGTAAAACGCCTAACGGCGACGAAGTAACTTATTTATAAATTATAATTAGTAGATAAAATAGATATTACTTGATATTAATAGATTCATTATTATAATCAGGGGTGGAAAAACCTACTTTTTTTAAAAAAATGAGGTTTTTAGCTTTTTTAGGTTTTTTATTCCACAGTTACAAAGCTAGAAATTATATTCAGAAATGGAATGTGGAACTATTGGCTTGACTATGACTTCACTAATAGCTAAACTATTAATTAGCAGCATTTGTCAAATGTTAATGTCAAATTGTCAATTTTATTTAATTCAGATGTTAACCGCATCACTGTCAATTTCAGATGCAGAGTGTTCAGATTAAAAAACAAAAAACCTAAAAAACCTAATTTTTGGGCTTTTAGGTTTTTTAAGGTTTTTTAAAAAACCTAAAAAGCCTAATACTTAAGAAAACCTACTTTGCCACCCCTAATTATAATAGAGAATCGCCATAATATTCGAAAATAACTGAATAATTAGTCTAATATGCCGTTTGCAAGTAACAGTTAGGATATTTCGTAGTGTGAATTTAATTGATAAGTATCTTCTTATGCTTATTTCGCTTTAAAAATATTCATTGTAACAGATTATAAAACATATTAGAGCTTAATTATTATAATGTTGACACTGTTATAATTTTGAACATTAAGTAGAAATAAAGAAAGTTATAATTTGCGAGATGTTTTGGGAAAGAAGATTCATTGGTCTGATCTTCATATCGGGTAAGCGGTGTTAAATTTTGTTTCCATCATTTTACAAACTAAAAGTATAGAATTTCTTGTAAAATTTCATGTGATAAAAATGCTGAGCCTGATCATGATAATGATTTACTAAGTGTACAAATATTTATCGGAAGAACAAGCAATAACTCCATATATTGCAATAACTTAGAAATCCAGTTATTGATCAAATCAAGTCAAAATCTGTTATTTCTCGCAAAATATAAAACGCATTGTACAGTAGGCCCTATTATCTAAAAACAATGACTTCAGAAAAATCACTGCTTGCCGCAACATAAAAGCGACACCTTTATTTTGATAAAAAAACCTCACATAATGCGATAAACTATAATTTCATTTTGCATTAAAAGGTTAGGAAAATATAAGTTAAATCAATTAATACTTTATAAATTTTTATAATTCTTTTTAAATGTGTCAATACTGTCAGCTGAAACTGTGCCTTTTTCTGCTCATTCCAAATTTTAATTTTTATATTAGTAAAAAATTAAATCAGATCCTGTAGGCCTACATCCAATAATTTGCAACACTCAACATTTATGATATAGTATTTTTATTATTCAAAATTGTCAATGCATTTAATTAAAAGCTTGTTATTAAATTAATTTGAGCATCACTGAAAATTATCGACATGGAGTATAAGTAGTTAATAACATTATAAAGATGATTCATTACTTTCGTATTGCATTTTTCTACTAAATTACAATTCTTGATATTAAGACAATTCTATATACTGTCAAATTATACACTACGAGACAGTAAATTAAAAATCATATTAAAAGTATCGAATTTATTGATAAATTTAACGACTTTAAAAATAATTATATTTCTGAGCATAGCTATTTCTTGTCAGCTACATCTGGTCAAGCAATTATTTATTTTCTCTTCAAACTTGATTGAATTAATTTTTTTATATTGATTAGCTTTTTGAGCAGTGCAGTTTTAAGTAAACTTGCTGATATAATTCTAATTTTTTTTCATTTAATTTAATTGTAAATTTTATGATATTGTTAGTTTATACTTAATGCGCAAGCAATCAAATGATTCAGTCTCATCTTATGCTGATTAGGAATATTAACTTTTATAATTTCATTTTTTAAATTCAACTCATATAATATAAGAAATAAAATTCCCCAAAACAGTCTACTGTATATTAATTTCGCTCAAGTAAAACAACGAAAAGCACTTTTAAATATTATAAATCTTAAACAAGCTTGATCCCACTTTTCAAAATATCTTGAACCGCCCATAAATTTATCGATATCTTTAATTAAAAACATTACATGCCTTTATTCAAACCTTTATTCACCTTAATAATAAACTTTTCTTTCTAACTACAAATTACACTACCAGCTAAATTTCCACATATTCATTAGTTTTTCCCTGTTTCCCACTCATTTCCGCCAATTCTTCCCTAATCACCCAACTACCCTGCGAACTCCTCGATGATGTCAGCTACTGTTACTCCTACTACAACGTCACTAAAACTTGGGAGGAAGCCTACAGCGTCTGCGCCAAGGACGGCAAGTTCCTAGCGGCCTTGGATGGTAAAAAGAAGGACGGTCATATCAAGGAGTTTCTGGTTAACCGGACCGGTCGAGTGGATCATGAATCGGACGGGTACAAGTGCTGGCTTGGGGGGCACTCGTCGAATGATACGCGTTGGATGTGGACAAACGGCACAAAAATGAACGGTAATTATAAATAACAAAGCTAGTTATCTTAATGCACGATCGTTTTATATATTATGTATAGCTTTGGCAGTGTTGAGTTGACTTATTTTTTGTTGGTTAAAGTTAAATAATCTTGGTCCTATATAAAACACAAATCTAGGCCTACTTCAGAAGCTACAAAAACTAAAATATATTATTCTATCCGCTTCATTGAATGTATCATCTACTAATATCTAGGCAATGTAAATGATGAGTCTTTATCATATTTTTAATATTTTGTATAATAAAATTATAAAAGCAAATCTGCTCAACTTTTTCAGTTATGATTGTAGCCTACATTCACTAGAAATATTAATCTATATTTCTTACTGTCATTTTTTAACTATAATACAATGTAGGCCTACACACAATGTATACAATGTGATACAATACATGACACTTAAATAACTGCTTTCACTGGCTCTATGATAATTATTATGTGTTATTAATAAGTAAGCATAATTTGATGTAACTTTATTTTAACAGACAACAAAAGAGCATGGATGAAGTTTGGCACAGTACCTAAGATCTACCAATCGTGCGCTTCCTTCGAGACCCCCGTAACAGTCGTCAATGCGTCTTACATTAGTCTTAACAGCCGTCAGTGTAGAACTGCGCTTCATTTTATTTGCCAAAAAAAATGTAAGTATACTGTATAAAGCACTAAGCTTAATTGACTTTTTTCGATGAAGTAATGTCGTAAACGAATAAATTCCCAGGAAATGATATCGAGTTATGTAATTATTACAAACGTAGATAGTAGTTAGAATTAACATTGCTTTACAGTACATAATGTACATGTAAACTATTGGAATCAATAATTACTTCCGTATTATTTGTACATTTTCTGCGACACATGAGTTGATCGGGCGTGTCTGCATTGATGTTTGGAGTTCAACAACCGGTGTATACACCATTGTCGGTTGATTCGGCGGGTCGATATTACAGATAAATTAATATCACGCTTTTGCTGGAGAAGAAATTTTAGATCATAAAATGACATGATGCATTGTATTTCCAATGCATTGGATAAAAAATTCAAAATCTATTTAATTTGAGCTATTAACTCGAAAAAGTCTCAAAGGATAATAAAGTAAACGATCTCTCTTATAATATCTCTTGCTGTAATATATTTTCAATAATTCTTCTCCCTTGAACACTGAATAATTTCTATATCTTTTTAACTCAGTAACTAACGCCGACTCAATTGAAAACAACACCAATATCTCCACGTGTTACATCAGCACACATAGAGGGGTTGTTGGAGGCAATAGCTGCTACGTTGACTTCGGAAATGATCCTGACAATTTTCGTCACAATTGGGAAAAGGGCAGGAGCTCGTGCAATTCTATCGGTGCAGAGTTGGCTACCTTTGATGACTTGGATATGGACTCTGTGGTTGGGATTCTGAATGCTCTTCCGCAAGGAGTGTACTGGATTGCAATGACTAGGCAGTTGTGGCAATGGACCATTTTGTATAATTCGGGTGATATTGTCTGAAATATTTAAATAATATAACGTTTGTACAGTGTTATTCAGCAAGTTTATTTTGATAGAACATCCCGTTTTATTTGGAACTTTAAGTAACTGTACAAAATTGTGATATTTAGCTTATTATTGAACTTTTATGATATTAAATTATAAAGATATAACAAATATATTTTCTTTTAAAAAAGCAAAATACAATGAAAACAAATCTAGCAAGCATAATTTTAATTACACTAGTTGTTTTTTCGTCTAAACTACTTAGAGACTTTCTTAGTTATAAACTACTTATAAACTTATAAACTTTTGTTCAAGCTACTTACACACGATTTGCATGACGACTTTAACTACTCTTATTTTAGTTTTTGCTATAAAATGAGTCATATTTTATATGAATTATAATTTATGAATAGAGGTTTCATTGCTTGGATCTCCCGTGAATTATGATTCCTGGTATCCTGATCCTCCAGTTATACTCGAGCAGACCGACTGCATGGCTGCCGGGGTGTACGCTCTCTCTGAATATGGTTGGACGGCCGAGAATTGTGATCAGAGATTTCCATTTATTTGTGAAGAAAGTAAGTTTATATACCTACTTTATTTTTTATATCGTGGACGAATCAGAGGGGTGGGAACAACGGGAGATAGCTGTATCTATAAAATACTAAAAATGATTTGTAAAATTAATGTTATTTAGCGGCCACTCTTCATAATGTGATAGTTGATAATAATGAAGAAAAAACATGATAATAAGAAATGAAGTGATCCAAGTATTTTTTCAACAGTGCATTGTAACTAAATTACGTTTTCGAGAAAATAAACATTCTATTTTTACAGCAGAGAATTTTCATCTTTTTTTCTTGTATTGCCAAAGAAGATTCATAGCTGCATGTAATTTTGGTAATAGTTTAATATTTTGAATTGTTTTGTTTTTCTGCATGATAAGAAATTCCAATTACAACCACAACGACGCTTTCTGTTGCTACGCATCCGCCTAAAAAGATAGCAGCAGAATCGCAGAAAAACGGGCCAGAAAAAAATAGCGAAGTGTATTTGCGTGATTGGGGTAAGTGTTGAACGTTTCAAATAACAAAGAGTAGTATTTTTGATATTCAACTTATAAAAATTGAGAAAAATATAACAACACCTTAATATTTAAGCTACGAGAAGTTCAAAGCGAATTTTTTATGATAAAATTAAAACAGCGCCTTAATATTTGGATGCGGCTCAAGATTAAATGCAACTTTTAAATGTTTAATGACAGTAACGATATTGTTAGGTGACTTTTAAACGGAATGTAATGATTTCGGCTTTTGGTTTGCGTTTTTTTATATTCTTAGCGCTCAAGTATTTGTCCTGAATTAATTTGTGTAGGCCCATATCAATTAACATGTAAATGCATTGTTTCTAAAATTATTAAAGAATTTGTTGCTATTGTTTATTTTCAGTCAATGTTATTATTCCATGCGCGATGATCGCTATAATTGCTATCGCTGCAATTTGCTCTGTAATTTGTTACTACCGTCAAAAAAGGTATAATTTCATTTGTACATTTTTAGTGTTAAGCAAAAAAATATTACCTGAAATCGACATATTTTTGTTAAAACTGACATTATTAGATAGCTTTAGACTCAATATTTCCTGTTACTTGGTGTATTTACAAATAAATTGATTTTCTACCCGTAACATAATATCATCTTCATTCTCGGATAGATATACCAAACTACTTGTTATATTTATTTTTATGTGGCAAAATTAAACAATTGAGAAAACAAATACCACAAGTATGTAAAATTTGAATATTTACAGCTTAAATAATCCATAATATAACGTGACTAATATATAGTACTTTTATTATTATATTATATTATGCTTACATAAATTAAACCCCTTAGCTGTTTGATATACTAACATATCTTTAATATGATTTATTAACAGTATGATAAATTGTTCGATATTTTGGATATATGACTCGAATATTGATTGCCATCATTTTTTCTCATGACAAATTCAAAGGTTATAGAACTGCAGCATCTGTTTACAATATTGAATTGCTATCAATATGTACTGTCTTCAATATTCTTTTTACAATAATTAATTGCATTGCAGCCTAATTATCTTTCTTACTATTTTATGACAGTATTACTGTTATTTTGAACGATGCTGGTTTTTGATAATATCAGATTTGGTATATTTGATAAAATAATAAATTTGCGATTTTCTTTCAGAAAAGAATATAACCCTACGCCTTAGGAGATTCAGCTCCTAATATCAGAAAGAAACATGATTTTTTTTATTCTTTAAGCATACAGTTACAAATTTTGGAAGATTTAAGATTAAATGCAGTACTTTATTGTTTTAATTAGGCTAGCTTGAAATAGTATAGTTACAACATTAAGTAAATTGTTTCAATTTAACAACATGCTGTTTTAATCTTGAGTTAAAGCTTGAATATAGGCGAATTTTGTTGGTTATTAATTTAATTATGTGCAATTATATGCAACTATATTTCACAACGAAATACAGTATGTATAAATATTTATAGAGAAATATATACATGGATTAAAACATATGCATTATATTATAATATAATTTAACAACAAATTTAAATCATTTTATTTGAATATTTAGCAGTACAGAAATTACAAAACAAATAAAGTAACATTATAAAACCGGCCTTTTTACTGTCACGATGATTCAAGTGTCGTCCCTCTAATGTATACGTGCGCGTGCGTAAAGGAAACTATTTATGTAACGAGAGGTACATCTGGACCCCACGTTTAAATGGGACCTCATAAAAAGATCCCCACAAAGATTTTTGATTATATTGTGATAATGATTCGTAATTTAGTCACGGAATCAGTATGATTAAAGAAATTAAAAACTAAAGAAAATTCCCTCCACTTTTTAAAGATTATTTCATCCAGATATTTTAATGGATACTTTTTCAGCAGGAGATCCAAAGTTTAATTAAAAACATCGTCATGTTTAAGATTAAAAGTAATGTTAATAAGACACTGAATATGATCAAATCAAGCATCTGAACTGTTCTTATCCTTACTTGGTCCCCTCACGTGGGACGGCGCGATGGCTCTATACTCGTGCCGCCTATGAACGACGAAGAGAGCGAGAGAGAGAAAAAGAAGAATCGTAAGAAGAATGAGCCAGATGATGATGCCGATGATGACGTCAGATCTAAGGACAATGCTGTTACAAGAGCATTGAGTCTGATCAGAAGCAAGGGCAGCTTCTACATCTGAAACAAGAGAATATTTGAATATTTCATGAGCTGTGAAGTAAACAGCTTTTTATATCTGGTAGGGAAAGGTAAGTCTGTATAAAAATTATATTTTCTATAAGGATCTTTCTAAATTATTTTGGAATGCAAAGTGATAAAACTTTTCCGAGACAAATCGTCTACAGACTTTTAGTATATGACTTTAAAAATACCGACATTTGGTCATTTGTTTGGCCTCTCACATTATAAATATTGGTCTATATTTTTTAATATAATTATATATTTAACTGGATCCGGTACATAAGATTATAATTAAATATATTCCTAAAGCAGCATCGCTGGAATATGCATCTATAACAGGGAGATTATTAATACTTAATTAATTGGGACTATATTTTAATAAATCAATCAACTAATTACTAACTGAGTACTGATTGTTGAGATCCAGCAGTTTGCCCTGTATCCCCCGATGAACCAGGGGGTCCGGGAAGGCCGGGTAGACCGGGAGGACCGGGGGCGCCATCGGTTCCGTTCATACCATCATTGCCAGCCGGACCGATCGGCCCCGGTTCACCCTATTAGAAGCATAATAAATAAATTCAAGCAGCAGACTTATAAGATATAATTTTCAAACTATTATTTTAGAAAAGTTATAGGCCTACCAATGATAGTTACTGTAGAGCAGGCGTTTTAAGTGTTCAGCTCACTGTGCTGTGTTAAGTCTGGATAACCCCATTATATGGACAATGTCTCATACGTAGCTGTCAGTTAAGCGCCTTACTAATGGGTTTCGGCATGTTAGAGAAATATTGAGATCCGGGATTCGAAGTTAGATCAATCGCGTCCGAGTCCAGCGCTCTAACCACGTCTTTAACGAGCTTTGCCTAAAAGGCTCTTTTTTGTTCTTATAAATGGCGTCGTATGGATGATATTCATCATTAAACAATTTTTTGGTACTTAAATATAAAATAAAAATACATTTAAATAGTTTTATGATTTTTCTCATAAAACAAATCACATGGAATATTGATAGAAGTAACATTAATGTACTTTTTATTTATCGAAAACTGAAATCAATTTCAGTATAATTTACTTTTTCCTCGTCAACAGATTAAGTGACTGAAGCAACACGAACGATATTGTGTGTACATAAACTATCTATCGATAATTTCTGAATAAATATGAAAATGGTTACATAAAATAGTGCAATGATATTTTTTTCAGATAGTACATCAATCACAGCACAGGCCCATATATGACGGCGGCAGGGGTATCAGCCCCATGAAATAGTTTGAGCATTTTTACGTTTAGAATATTTGAATAATTATAGACAAAAATTTGCTTCTCACTACGCTCAGACAATGGCTAAAATAAAAAAATCACTTTGAATCGTAAGTACAAAAGTTACAATGTCTTAAAAATTATTTTAGAAACTGATTATTTCCATAAGAAACTTTTTGGTCTCCAAATTTATATTCTTAGATGAACCATAGTTTATACTCAAATAAGATTGTTTTTACTTGCCTGACGCCCAGGAGGCCCTAAGGGGGCATTAGTTGGGTCTACAGTGGCTGGTAGGATGGTTGGGGCAAAGGGGTCAGTAGGAATCAGCTGGTCTAAACCAGGACGACATTGAAGACTGTTGTTTTCGTAGAATGAAAGATCTGGCAAAATTATTGTACAGAGAATTATAGAAATTTTTAATTAATTACGTTAAAATTTACAACAACAAAAAACTGGTTAAATGTGATAATTTAAGGATTTGAATTTATGCTATTTTTTAAGATTTTTAAGTTTTTTGCACTGTAGAGTTTATCTTTACTCATATTTGATTGTTTATATAGGCCTACTTATTTATTTCTTTATTTTATATCTTTCTTTTTAAAATCACACTCTATTAGAGACTAGATAAAATTTAATGTTTTAATCGTTAAAATTTAAGAATTAGTGGACTTAATTTCATTCATAATCTATGAAAAATGTAATTTGAATAAATAATTTCAATTTGACCTCTATCGTAGACCGCAGCAACATCAAACACAAAAGGAAGGCTGAGAGGATCGAATGATATTGTATCATTAATATTAGCAAAAGTTGAATTCTTTATCCCATAAAATAAAACTTTTCCACCGGTGTCTTTAAACTGATAGGAAATCGGGCCGGGTTGTTGTTCATTCGTAAAACCAAGCTGATCGTTTTGTTGAATGTATTCGCATTCCGTGCCGTTGAGCAATACCTATATAGAATAAACCAAATGTCAGCGTTTTTTAGATATTTGAATTCTAACAAGTTGTAATCTTTGCTTCACAATAATATTTTTAACACGGACTTTGAAATAGTTGTTAAAATATATATATATAAAAGTTGAGCTATCAAACTATAAATAAGCTTATATGAAAGAAATAATTATTGCAGTGACATTGAATGCTGGACGCATTTGGAAGCGCATAGCCATTCTCTAACTGATTTCTTGCCAGCGTGTCTAAATACAGAGCAGCTGGTCAAAAAATGGTTATATCTTCGACCTAACTCTAACCCTAACTCTAACCATAACGCTAACCTAACCCTAAACTATAAAACTGTATTCTTATTAACAACCAATTATATTGTTATAAAAATACAGTATACAGTATAATAGTAAAATCTAAATCCAGATTACTACTTTATTATACTAAATTAAATTTAACATTAGCGCAAAACTTACAACATATCGTCGATTCAGTTGATCTGTGCTTGGCGTCAACTGTTTCTCAAAAACAAGACGATACGTGTAATCCTTAGTCGTTATAGTTTCATTGACCCCCGATGACCACCAGGGCCTCCAGACCTGGAGACGGACCGGGGAGCTCGTGAGGAAGTAGGCGAGGAAGGCGAAGATGACTCCTCCATCTGGAAACACATCACCGGTAAGAAAGGATCTCATGGATGATCCAGATTCGAGACTCTGATGATCTCCAGTTGTGTGAACGTTTGTCCCAATCACTGTCACTTCTAAAATATATTACATTAGATATGTGTCTCATTAATCTGTCTATGCCTAATATTATAACGTATCATTCTAGAAGTTTTCACTTGTGGCTTATACTACAATATACCTATAGGCTATATATTTTTATTAGGCAATAAAATTCCTCGTATAATATATATCTATATTCTAATTGCTCTGTACTTAATATTATGACAATAGAAAATCAACAGAATATAAATAAAATAACTAATGTCATGAGATATATAAATGACAAATATCAAATAAATAGTTCGAATACAAAATAACTTAGAATTTTGAATGCATAAAATTTAATTTTCAGATCATTATTAAAACTTTATTTTCTCGTAAGAAACTGCATTCTTAAAAAAAGCAGTTAAACGTTCTTTAATCAGTCGATTATTAGGCATCGATACATTTGTATTTAATTTTTTTTATATTCAATAGACGATTAATTATTAATTGTTGCGTAGTCGTTACTCTAGTCTGAAAACTGAGTCGATGAATTTTCTAAAGCCATGCACAATATTTATACACGCTCTTCTCCCCGTCGATAATCTAATGTTGCTGGCAATTGATTTTTATATAAAATTGCTGCACTAATGCTTGCCCAATTGCACTAATTGCTGCTTGCTTTTTACAATAAAATTTAATATTCCAAATTCAGACCTTTATTCCATGCTTCTCTTTTTTAACAAATTTTTGACCCTTTTT
>JAQIXG010004838.1:0-12274 GCA_034700105.1 Oconnorella tubifera
CGCAATCCCGCATTCCCGCGTTTCACCCGTACCCCAAATAAAATTATTAAATTAAATTAAGTTAAATTAGTCGTACAAAAAATCTAACTAAATTCACAAATAATTAGTAGTACCTTCAGTTAAGTTATCATGAAACTGAATGACAGACAAATCAACAGTACTCAGTACATTGAACAGATTTGCCAATTCCACCCATACGTCTACTGTAGGTCTGCAATAAATTTGTATCTCAAATATGCAATATATACAATATATATATTTTGCATTTTTTACATAGAGTTTTAACTGATTTCTCTCTGCTAAATGTTTTCCTCTCTCAGTTGATGGTGTGTCCTCACTTCTTGGGCGGAGTATGTGTGGTCTTTCTTGATACTAAGGGACGTCTGCGACATCGGCCCACAACGGTTAAGCAGATGTTAAATTTTTATTATTATTATTTTATTACCTCGTTTATTTTGTAACGTCACATCAGCACAATGACTGTTACACACAATGATTCAATTATATATCACTAACGCTTGACTCTAAACTAAAACTGAGTTTATTCTAAAAAGAGATGAATCGTTCTCACCCACAGAGGGGGTCAAAGGGCAGTGGGGGAGGGTTCCACAGCTGTACATGGCACATCATCCAGTCACTCCAAACTTTAACGCTGGGCATCATTTGTCTCAAATCTTCATTGATTAAATCTGAAAATTATAATTATAGCGCAACGCAAATAATATAAATAAGATTTTAAATGAAATGTGAGTGAAATGTTGGAAAATATCTAAAGATAATATCAATATCATAAAGAAATATCCATTTAAATATAATAGGGCTAAGTTTAGGGTTAAGTTTAACGTCAGGATTACCATATTATATCAACGATGTCTCAGACGTAGCTGTCAATTTAAACATCTTACTAAATGATGCAGCAAGTTAAAGAAAAAGTAAGCTATCTGAGATTTGAACCAGGACCTGTCACATCTGAGTCCAGCGCTCTAAGCACTTCTCTAACGAGCCTTGACAGGAGACTTTGTGTTGATCAGACGCACTAGTACAATGTCTTTAATTCGTACAAAATAATTTTTGTGTGAAATTTTTGTTTTTCATGTACTTTATATAAATCTTTTGTGAAAGAAACATTAACATGACTATTTCTAACCCTAATACTTATCAAACTACCATACTCTAATCATAACCATATTATAACCGTAATAACCCTAATCATAACATTATTATAACTACAAGAACCCTAACAATAACCCAAACGTAAAATCATCCTTGCTTTACGAAACACTTAATTGAAATAAGATTAAAATTAGCAGATTAATATAAGAAAGATTACATTAATAAAAAAGGTATCTAAAAAAATTCAAAAAATTCAAAAAATCTAAACTTATAACACCACCTACCAGTTTCATCCCGTGATGGAATGGCATCGGTGATGGATGGACTGGATAAGGGATGAAAGGTGGATGAATGATGTAGGCGATGAGTGAATAGTAAAGTACATTGATGTACAATTAGACCAAACATGCAGAGACTTAGTTGCACAGCTTGTTCTTGTATTAAGAGACGAAAATTAGAATCGACTGTAGAATCTTCAAGAAAAATTATTTTCTGTTATTTAACGTCACATCAGCACAGTTTATTAAAAAGTGTTCAGTAAATAATTTTATTATCATAATATATATGATCAAATTTAATTATTACTTTATCATATTACGATCATCATATGATCAAATTTAATTATCATACAAAGATAATTTTATTATCATCATACGACCAAATTTAATTATCATTTTATCATATTATGATAATTTTACTATTACATAAGATCAAATATAATTATCATTTTATAATATTAAAAATAATTTTATTATCATCATATGATCAAATTTAATTATCATACAAAGATAATTTTATTATCATCATACGATCAAATTTGATTATAATATTATCATGTAATGATAATTAAAACAATTAAAAACAAAGAGATGCTACTCTGTATTGTGTTATCCACAGCAAACATATTGATGGCCAGTATTTGAATCAATCTAGATCGATCTAAAGATGCTGTAGATGAATGACTCAATAAAAGTTTGAACTCTGCGAGCAATCTACCGGCCCCACTCATAAATGACTCCATACTGAAATTACATAAAAACAATACCTCAAGATAAAAAAAAGGATATAAAAACCACAATAGTCAAATGACACAATACATATTATATATTATATTATATATTATTGTATATATAAATCGCACTACTTTAAAATTTTAGTTATATAGATTATACTACTTTAGAATTTTAGTTATAGAAACAGTAATATTAATAATAATATATTAATATTAATATATTAATATTAATAGTAATATTATTTCTAGTATAATAATAATATTATACTAGGTAAGAATTATAGTTATAGAAATTACACTAGTTAGTTTAGAATTATAGTTATAGAAAGTATATTAGATTAGAATTTGAGTTCTACAATTGCATTAGTTAAAATTTTACTTTTATTACTCAAATGAAGAATTAAGAAAACAACCAACCCAATTTTTGTGAACAGTTTTCCGTGAATATTCAGAAAACTGACACTAATTCTTTTGTTTAACTGAAAACAGAAACAGAAAAAAATGATACAAACTTTAATAAGCGCATAAGTAAGCTGAACTAACTTTGTGCTTTTAAAAACTATGACTTTAATTCAGCTTAAAATTCATTCATATTAGACAAAAAATAATAAATGGCATAAAAATTATCAGCTTGACACTTTGAAAAAATAATTAGTAGCGTATCAGTTGAAGTGTTCGTCTGTATGTATATTAACGTCACATTAGCACAAAAGGCTTTTCAGTGTTACATTTGAAAGTTTTTGTTTAAAAGAAACCGAGTGATGAGTGAACGCTTGACTAATAACGCAGTAGAGTAGATAATTTTTATTTGGAAATGACGAGGGCGGGGGGGCAAGCACTTATTAAAACTTCAGACAATTTCAAAAATAAAAAAACTAAACCATCTTTAATAATAACATTTATAAGCGCAATGACAAAGGGTGCAGCAAGTAACTACCTAAGTCAAATAATTAATACCATGTAAGTAAAAAAAGAGAATCAAAAAATTATCCTTATCTTAAAAACTTATCCTCATATTAAATAACTAACTTCTGCTATAGAAAGACTACTCAATTCATCATCATTATCATCATCATCATCATTATTCGTCATCATATCCGGCCTAGTGGAGCTTCCGTCATGAGATATCCAAATCTCAACTCTTTGATGCCGCTCTGAACCGTCTAATGCATTTTTGCATTGCTTGGCTGAACTCGGCTTTGATTTTTTTGCCACACGAGATTTCTCCGCAATTTCGGCCTAGAGAGAGAAAAATCATAAAATATTTACGTAATAAATCATCTTTGACTTTTTGTTTTGTGATTATTCTTAATTTGATGCGTAACATCACATCCGCACAAATTGTTTTATTATTAAATTGTTATTACTAAGCTATTAGTTAAATTATTATAACATTAACTCTCTCTATTTTAATTTTTAAAATTTGTCCTAACTTTAGATAAACTAAATTAAGAATATAATTCCTTGATAGAATTATTTAAACTGATAAAATTGAACCCTCTTGTTCACTCATCACTTGGTCTCTGTTCAGTGATCAACCATGTAACATTAATATTATAATAAAGTTTAAAATATGGTTTTAAATAGCAAGACAAAAGATGAATCATTAACAAAATATAGCAATGCAACTTGACATTATAGAATAAATATAGTAGAAATACATAGTAGAAGAAATATATAAGTTAGTATCTACTATTAATTTACAGTATACAGAAAGTTAATAGTTTGAACAAGCACATTCAAACATTTACAAATTAAAAACTTAAAAAGTGTCTTGGGGAAACTGTCCCAAAATTAAATTAGAAATTTAAAAAAAAATCTAATTAAAAATCAAAACGATGAAAAGGTACCCAACCTTTTTATTGGCTTCATCAAATAAAGCGACTAGACTTTCCCTGGCTGTTAGGATAGGATTAGAAGCGGAGAGACTTCTCATGTAATAATATACAGTGTCCAATTTACGTCCCTGTATTTTAATTCAATAAAATCATTAATTTAAATGATTGTAATTAGGTAATAAGAGTAATAAAAATGTACAAATATAGCGATAAATATTGAATCTAATAATGGAAGAGTACAGATACAGTACAACAATTAAAGTACAATTTAAGGTACAATAAAGTACAATGATGATAACGAATTGCTTAATTGTTGCAAGGTTATATTATTTCTGCATAAAATATTGCACGTTATTAATTAATAGCGGTAGTTATAGAGATTGGAGGTTAATTGTAACGTCTGGATTACCGTATCATACAAACGATGGCTCAGATGTAAATGTAAATATCAATTTAAGCGTCTTACTAAAGGGTGCATGTAGTTAGAGAAATACTGAGCTATCTTGGATTTGAACCTGGACCTGTCTCGTCAGAGTCCAGCGCTCTAACCACTTCTCTAAAGAGTCTAATTATTAGTTATAAGGAACAAATAATTTTGTATATTTATAAAGAAAAGACTGACGGTACAAGCCACTTTACAAAGAAATAAATAAATAAAGAAAAGACTGACGGTACAATCCACTTTACAAACAAATAAATAAAGAAAAGACTGACGGTATAAGCCACTTTACAAACAAATAAATAAATAAAGAAGAGACTGACGGTATAAGCCGCTAGGACGGCTAGTTGATTATACGGACGTCCATTTTTAGGAGCCAACATCTGAGCCTTCATATACCAACTGAAATAGGAACAATCATCACAAGTCAAAACGACCCCACTGTTAATTCTTAGGGTTAAGTTTGGGGTTAGGATTCGGGTTAGAATTGAAGTTAGTGTTAGTGCTAGGGTTAAGTTTAGGGTTAATGCTAAAGTTAAGTCATGAGTTAGTGTTAGCGCTAGGGTTAAGTTTGGGGTTAATGCTAAAGTTAAGTCATGAGTTAGGGTTAGTGCTAGGAATAAGTTTAGGGTTAGTTAGGGTTATTAAACAAACGATTAATGTATTCTGGAAAGTTTTATCGGACTAATGCATTCTGGGCCGGTTTGGTTAGGATACAGTACATAAAATATAAACATATAAGACGAATAGAAACGGAATGAGGGGGGGGGGTAGTGGTAGGAATCAGAGTAAAACAAGGAGAATGAGAAAAATTATAAACAGGAGTAATATAAAAAGTATACAAAATTATTCATCAAAATGAAAACAATCGACTAATATCATCTACAACACAAATCTAACCAACCTACGAGCGCGTCCGTAACTCATCGTCTGATTGGTCAGTTCTCTGTAGCGAGCTAGATCACCAAGAGCGATCATGATTCGCTGACAGCTGACCAATGACAGCTTCGTGTTTCTACTCACGCGTTCCCCCGCCGCCCCCACTGAGTCGACGTTTAAATAAATGTCTAGGGTAAAATTATGAGTCGTTTCAAGGCGGTGGAGTAATGACTCGTAGAATGTGACTCCCTGAAATGTATAGATAGGTGTCACATCAGCACAAATGGATATTTAATTACTTAAATGAATAAAACGTGACTTCCTGAAAGTTAAAGTTAGATGTCACATCAGTACAAATGGATATTTAGTCATTTAAATGAGTCAACTTTAATTGATAGATATTTAATGTCACATCAGCACAAAGAGGCCAAGATTAAGATTAGGTTACATTTAACGTCTGGATTACCGTATTATAACGATGTCTCAGACGTAGCTGTCAAATTAAGCGTCTTACTAAAGGGATTAAGAGAAATAGTGAACTTTCTGGGATTTGAACCTGAACCTGTCGCGTCTAAATGCAGCGCTCTAACCACTTCTCTAACGAACCTTAAATGGATATTTAGTCATTTAAATGAATCAAGTTAAAATTTAAACTTAACCTAACTTTAAATTTAAAAGCATATGCTGACAAAACGGCCCAGAATATATTAACCCAACAAAACGGCCCCGTCAATTCATCTAAGAACCCAATCCTAACCAACCCTAAACTTACCCCAAACCATAACTTTAACCCTAAATCTTAACCCAACCATAACCCTAACAGTAAAAAATAGCAATTGAAGTCGTTTTGTCGAGGTCGTTTTGTCGGGGTCGTTTTGGAGAAGCCCTTTTGTCGGGTCACGATACAGTGAAAAAAAAATTGACCTCATCTAAGATAGTGATTAGATGTTTCCTACAAGTGATATGATCACTCCTATCACTCCGATCACTCATCACTTGTCTCAACATCTCTATCACTTGATAGTAGGCTGCCTTCCAGAGGGTCTGTTCTACGTTGTACTGGTTAGCTAGGTCAAGGTCGAGGACTAAGACCTGCTCTAGTAACGACTGAACATCGCGCCTGTAGAAAATATAGGAAGAAGGGTACATAGGAAAGAAAAGAGAATAGGATAAACTTGAGGCTCGGAAGAAGGGTACGAAAGAAAGAAGACAGAATGAGAAAATAAACTGGAGACTTGGGAGAAGGGTACATAAGAAAAAGAAATAAGAGTCAAACAGGTTCAATAAATGATAATAATGATGATAATAATGATAATAAATATATATATATCTTTTATTCACACTAAGTGTATAAACAACAGTATAAACAAACAATAAAGAAAATAAAAATAAATACCACTCAATCATGATAATGATATTGATAATAATAACCATAATGATGATGACAATAATAATAATAATAATGATGATAATGATGATAAGAATAATAATGATAATGATGACAACAGACCTAAGTTTAAGTATCATCGACATCGTTTCATTGCCTCTAATTTGTCTCGATACAAGATTAGAAAGTTTAGTTTCTGCATATCCCGCCTCTTTTAATAAATTCTCCACCTGTCTAACCAGTCTGTCTGGCTTGGATCTCAGCGTTGAAGACTGGGACGGGTAGAAATGCGACTTTTTATCTTCATCGTAACTGAAAAATATTTGAAAAAATATCGTAAATTATATTAAATAATTATTTTTTATTAATTCGAAATTTACAATTTTAAATGTATTTTATAATCATTTTATATTATAATAAAATCAATTTTATAAATTAAGATTTTAATATTATCGAACTGTTTAATAGAGATTTTTGCGCTAACGTGGCGTTAAAACCTGCTTATTACCACAATATCAGTCTAACTGTTTAAGTTAGTGCTGATGTGACGTTAAAAACTTGGTTATAATCGAAATATCGGTTTCCTTGTCTAACGCAGTCATTTGTGCTGATGTGACGTTAAGAATTACTTAAAAGAAATTAATTTCAATTTTATTTACAAGAGAAAAGTACTAAGATAAATAAAATAAACCAGTAAAATAACAACGCATTAAATATTAGTGACTAACTCGCTTACTAGCTGCACCCTTTAGTAAAACGTTTAAATTGACATCTACGTCTGAGACATCGTTCGTATAATACATACGGTAATCCAGACATTTTATTATGTTTGGGGGTGGGATAAATCCATTAACCCCCACTAATATAAGAAATAATATCAATAAAGATATATCAATAAATTACTAAATGTTATTTTATTATCAGTTTCAATGGATATAATTACGTATTTGGAATATCTAAAAAAAAAATCTAAGATGAATAAGTATCTTTGAAACATTTTAAAAAAAGGTGTGCTTTTAATTCTTTTTATTATCCACTAAAATAAAAGACATTTTACTCAAGAAATCACTCAGTTCATTTAATAACCCTAACTCTAAGTACAATCCTAACCCTAACTTCAATCATAACCCTAATCTAAGTATTAACAGACTGAGCAGATTTGTCGGGACATTTTAGAGGGATTAAATTATAACTTTTATAAAATTAACCCCTATGAAACTATGTTAATATGGCCTTAAAGTAAAGATATAGTTTAAGATCATTTACTGTTTAACTGACAACATTTTCGTATTTACAAAATCGCCTATCGAATAAAATTGATATTCGCATATAAAAAAAGCTAGGGTAAAGTTTAACGTCTGGATATCCATATTACGACGATGTCTCAGACGTAGCTGTCAATTTAAGCGTCTTACTACAGGGTGCAGTAAGTTAGAGAAATAGTGAGCTAACCGGGATTCAAACCTGGAGCTGTCGATTTCTAATCCAGCACTCTAACCACTTCTCTAACGAGCCTTGATAAATTATCGTATAATACAATAATCCAGACATTAAACTCATTATTATTATTATTATTATTATTGAAAGATAATTTTAATAAATCCGCATAAATTAATAAATAACTAATTTCTGAAAAATTAAAAATTCCACCCACTTTGCATAGTACGAATTAAACCCCCCCTGCTCCCCAAAATTGGAAAAATTGACTCCGTACACTTCCCCCATCCCCCTTTGAAATCCTCCATACCCCCCCTGCCCCCCTCCCTGATATCCACCACCCACCGCAAAACCCTCCCCCCTCATTTGAATCCCATCCCCCCCGTAATTTCTCTCGAAATCTAAATCTCTCTCCCCCCCACCCATTTCCCCCGCCCCTGCCCCCAGTGGAGGGTACTCCCCTTCTGAAAAATTCCAGTTTTCCCTCCTTGGGGGGGCTAAGAGCCTACCAGAAAATTTTTGACCAAACGAATTGAGGGCCCCGAACCCCCTAGAATCAAAATCGGAATTACAAAAATCAGGGGGCTTAAAAGCCCCTGGTGTTTCGGGGGGTGATGTTAAGCTTCGTGGGGGTATAGGCTGGCTGGGATCCCATAAGGTTCTATGGGTAGCCGGACGTCCCCCTTCCCTCTCCCCCCGGGGGGGTAAAATCCTCCCACCCCCCCTCCTTTGCTCCCCCTCCTTCTTTTCATCCGACCTTTGCCCTTTATTTCTCCCCGCTTTCTGATTGGTCAAATCTAATCCACTGTCTTCAAACAAAGTGATCTCACTGGTCGAGACACCGTCCGGCAGTCGTATGATTCCCCTCTCGCCTAATCTTTCTTCTTCCTCTTCTTTCTCGCACTGATCAGCCCAACTCAAATGTTTCTCACCCCCCTCCCCGCTATATTTCCCCCTCCCCCCGCGAAAATTCCTCTCAAACCCTCGATCGTTTTGCTCTAAAATTCTGTCAATTTTTTCTGTCTGTTGCAACGACATTAAATATCGTGATCTGTTACTTCTTGACACGCCACCGCGAAATAAAACATTCCTCCCTCTCGGAAATCTACTTCCTGTTCCCCTCCCCGACTGTTTTCTTGAATTACCGCTCAAATTCCGAATGTTAGAATCGTTAGAATCAAAAAAATCTTCGTTTTCGATGGAATTTTCGCGACGTTCTAAATTAGAAAGCGAAGGAATTTCAGTTTTCGTGTCGTTACAAATGGAATCTACTGCGGAATCGTTTAGTGATTTCGTATCGTTAATGTTTCTATCTCCCGTGCTTAGTTTAGAATCCCCCCCATAATGATGCCGCGCCTGCGAATTTGTGAAAGTCATGACGCGACGATTTCTTCTCGGCGATAAATACATTGTTTCGTCGTTCGTTTCGTCGTTTCTGTCAACCGTTTTGCGTCGTTCTATTTCTTTGTTTCTGTCCGTTCGTTCATTTCTGTCGTAACGTTCGTTTTGGTTGCGTCGTTCGTTTCTATATTTCTCATTCGTTTCATTTTTCTCAAATATTTCGTTCCTTTCACTTATTTCTGTTCCTTTGTTTCTCCCTGTCCCACCCAACCCATCACTTTTTCTTGCATCTAAATTCCCACCCAAATTTTCCCTCTCTAAATTTCCCTCCCGTCTTTCCTTCAATCTACCTTCCCCTTTTTGAAATCTCGGGGGCCTCATCCCCCTCCTCTTATTCCTCCTCCTTTTCCCCCCACCCGATATCCCCCTCCCCACTTCCGCTCCCACACTCCCCCTTCTATTATCCGGGATTGAACCCTCAGCATCACTCCAGTCTTCATTTGATAAAACCACTTTGTCATCTAATAACCACGCGTTGCTATCTTCTATAACCATGGAAAAACCCTCCCCCTGTAAAAACCCATCAGATGGTTTTAAAATCCCCAAATCTGCTTTGTCATCCCATTCTAGTTCCTGTTCATCTAAAACGATGGATATATCCGAATCCTTTCGTTTCACTGCTCGTTTCTTTCTGTTTCTCTTCGTTTCATTAACGTTTCTTCTCTCTTTCTTTCTCTCATTCTCATTTTCATTATCTTCATTCAGTTTGGTAATACAGGAAACTTTATAATTCTCTTCTAATGTTTGATCAACGATTCTTTTATCGATAGAAACTTTCAACAACTCACCCTCTTGTTTTAAATCAAAATACTGATGACCCTTTTTCCGATTAAAACCTTCTCTATCATCATAATCATCTTTCGTTCTATTCTCTTTAATATTACCGTACTTAACTTTACCATCATCTTGTTTCTTATTCTCCATTCCCCTCCGATATCCATCCTCCCTCCCATCCCTATATCCTAAATCCTTCTCTATCCTTTGAGTATTATCATCCATTTTGCATCCGACCTTAAATCCATCCCTCGAATTTAATTCCAAATCCTTAAATTTACATTCTACGTCGTCCCTTCCCCTTCCCTTATCCTCCCCCGGATATCCCTCCCTCTCAGGGGTCCCCCTCTCTGAAGAACTCGGAGTAAGACTAGATCGGCTTCTTAAACCCAACGGCTGACTACCGGCATTTGCCGAGTTAGCCATCCTTGGCTCATTCTCTTGTTTCACAACCAGTCTCTGCCTCGGAATATAAACCTGTCTGTCCGGTTTTTTCCCCTGTCTAGTACTCTGAGTACCACCAAGTACTTTATCCCCCGTAGTACTTAAAAGTACTTTCTGACTAGTGCTAATTTCGTTAGTAACATTCGACTTATTTTCGTTCGAATTTGAAAAATTTAAATTTCCTAATTTATCGCTAGAATCTTTTGTTTTCGAATTGGAAAAATTTCTATTTGAACTTTGTTTGAGAGAATCTAGAGAAATTAAATCGTCGTTTGAAATATTTTTCTTTTCGAGTGAAACTCTATGATGATGTTCAATATCATGACGTGATTTTTCGATTTCGCTGTCATTTTGTTCGGACACAACAGGTTTTATGACAGATGTTTGCGACATTTCTGTACTTGAGAGGGGAGTGGTAAAATTTTGTGATTTATGGGATAGGTCGGTTGGATTAACGGTTGGTTGGGATTTATTTTTCAAGCGGTTTACTGTGTAGATTTCCTTTTCAAAGCGAATTGTTTTTATTCTTTGTGGTTTATTTTGTTCGACTGTGAAAATAAATTATAATTTTGACAACTTTGTTGTTATTATAAAAAAATTAGCTACTTAACTTGCTCATTCTAGACGTTATTTATTATTTATTATTTATTTAGGTTATTTATTTGTATGAAAGCAAATAAGAACAATATATGTAAAGAGTGTCATCACCAAAATATCACTTTAAAGTTTAAATGTCAAGAAAATCATTTTATTTATAACTCTGAATTGCTGAGTGTGGGAGGAAGAGTTAAGTTTTGTTATCAATAACATAGAAATGCGAACACACATGATAAAAACAATTTTTTAAACAAAAAACAAAGAAAAACAAATAAATATATATTTTAATATAAATAACTTGAAAACGAAATAAGTATAAACTAATACTAAATTTTTTTAATTGACTAAAAGCTGCAAAAAACCACAAAATATTTAACAAAAATTCAAACTAGTGAAAAACGGACGAAAAACAATTAATATTATATGTCATTATTAATTTTTAATCATTTTTTTATTGAATTTAATATTAGTTTTAAACCTTTGACGTCAATCACGTCCGCCTGCCTGCCAGTCTTATCTTCCGTCCTGTCACGTCTTATGACGTCATCCTCGTCAACGTCATCACGTCCAACTGTTTCCCCTCCCTGCCTAACTTTTTCCTCGCTTAAATGCACGAGTTGTTTACGTGAGAGACGAACGTAAGTTGCCATCATTTAGCGCAACTGGTTGGCTGTATTACAGGAACAAGGATGATGGGAGTTCGAAGTTTTTGATCTTTTGCCGATCATTATTACGGAAAAAACAAGCAGCTAGTTGCTGGAGAATAAATTGTAAGTCTTTAAACTAAAGCAGTGACTGGGTAGGTATGTATTTGGAAAGTATGTATAAGTAGCACGGGCAAGCGGGGCATTGCGGGGTTATATTATAACCCCGTCATCCCTCCCATTGGAGGTCGAAACAAATTTTTTGTCATGTTAAAGCTATGAGTTTAGTGTTGAACCCCCCACCCCTTT
>JAQIXG010004839.1:0-12273 GCA_034700105.1 Oconnorella tubifera
TGTCAAGTTATTGTATAGACAGATAATTTTATATAAAGTAATATACCAGTGTAGAAGCAATGTTAACAAATTTATACATGAATATAAGAGTTTTATATTTGATAATAAAATTAAGAAATAAATATCTTAAAATGAAATATGAAATAAGCGACTAAAAATAATAACATATATAAAAGATGCATAAGTATATTATGCTTATAAGTTATATAAAGCATATAAGACATATATAGCATAAGCAAAGCTTGACAATAAAAGCAGATAAAATATAAGGAATTATATTATCCAATAGCAAGCAAGCAATTAGAAATAATGAATTAAATAAAGCTTAGTAAACTGAAAAATTGAAACTATTAAAATCAATACTAAACCTTAAAAACCATCAAAGCAACTCTAATTTCACAAAATTAACACTTAATACGTTTATTTTAGTTGTTTATTTATGTTCTGTTTAACGTGTTTATTTACATAATGCATTGATTTGAGAAATAAATATATCTATCTGTCCACTAACAAAATGTAAATTAAATTTTAAACAATTAACAACACAAATTATCTCTAAATTAACGCTACATTCAATTAACGTTCTTTAATTTCAAAAATATCGGGAGAATTCAAAACTTACAGAAGCAGCTTAGAGCAGAGTACCAGACTAAAAAGTAATTTATCTTTTTCAAAAAGAGATCTGCAGACGTTGCAGTAGAGACTGTAAGTGAAATGATTGGATAAATTACGCAAACGTCTATCCAGTATCTTTGACTTGTGACTAAAACGTCCAATGAAATTATGCGGAAAGATTTTAAATTAGCAAGCAATAAGTATATAGTCTAAGTATTAAACAATATATTTAACAAAATAAACGATAAACATAAAATAATAAGCGCGTATAAAAGCGTGCAATAAGCAATAACGAATAAGCAATAAAGCGAAGCAAAAACATCTAAAACGCAAACTTCATATCTGAAAACCACAAAATATTAAAGCCAAGCCATTGAATCTAAAACACTGAATTGAAGCGGCAAGCTCTCAATTACAAGCACTGATGTCTAACTGCTACGCCGCTGCGTTACCTTATAATATGCGCGCAAAGTAGAAAAGAAAAAGTTAGCTTATGTCGAGCCAGCAAGGACCGGCTGACTGTCTCATATAGATTAAACTGAAAATGTTCTTTAAGATATCTCAGTCTTCGTTCTAATATCTTGGATTTATTGCTGGAAAAACGGATTTACTTGCATTAAATAAGCAACATGGACCAGCGCACTAGTCATTTTTATGATACAGTATAATACCATTGCATTTTGCTAACTACGAAATACTACAAGTTGCTATAATTGAATTACACATTATACTACAGATACTACAATACAGTACTACAAATATACAAAACAGTACTATAAATACACTACATTAAACAGTTTTAAGGAAAAACACCACTGCAATATGCAAAGTTAACCACACACTATAATTAATAAAACTTACCCCGTATATTATGAAATCCAAGAAAGCTAAATATTAAATTATCATTTAATATTAAATATATAATATACAGTAATGTAAGAAAAAGCATATTCACATATATTAAACTAATGACAGATATTACTAATGAATATAGTGTTACCAAAAAAATTTGATTAAATTACATTTATAACTAGTTTTATACACAGTTTAAACTACTTTAAACTAGGTTTAGATAACTAAACTAACTTCCGTACCAATCCTGTATCGATGTAATGTACAGATTAGTGAATCAACTCAGAAAACTAGTTTTAACTTCGCTTGATCAGTTTAAACCAGTTTAAACTAGATTAAATGAGTCTAAACTGGTCAAACTGGTTTATACTGGATTACACTGGTTTAAACTGGTTAATTTAAACTAGTTTAAACCGGTTTCAACTAATATAAACTGGTTTAAATCAGTTTAAACCAGTTTAACAACTAATTAAAAAATTGTTAAATTAAACTAATCTATACTAGTTTAAGCTACTTTAAAAACTAGTTTAAACTAGTTTTGACTCTAGCTTAAACTAGTTTTGACCAGTTTAAACAAGTCTAAAAGCATCTAAATAGCAGTCCTTACCTATCCTGTATCGATGTAATGTAGAGATTAATGAACCAACTCAGTGAATACTGATACATGGGATCTATGCTCGGTAGATCTGATATAGAGAAAAACAAAATAGATGAATGATTCGCTATTGGACGATAACCTTGACGCGATTCGTCAATCTTCTTCTCAGTCTCTTCAGCTATCTATAAATAGATTAAGGAAATACCACTAAAGTAAAATCCAAAAGAGATTACCTATAAAAATAATCATTAAAGATTTTATTTAATAAAAAAATTAATGCAAATTATATGTTAAAAGCAATTCAGATTTAGCAATTTAGAAAGTAACAAGATAATCGTCAAAAATAATGAATTATTTTAAAATAATTTAATGAATTGATCTAAACGATGATAGAAATTATAAATTATAAATAAAAATAATTAATTTCACCGATATCGAAATAATGAACCTTTAAAATTTGAAAACACACATTTTGTAGACAGAACAAAAACAGTTAAAGACAGTTTAAATAACAGTTAAAACGAGTGTCGCAAACTAAAATTCATAAACCTTTTGTTTTTTCGCGATTTCATCCGCGAGTATTTTCGATGAATCGAGTATTTCAATCGCGGACTCGTCTTCTAAGATGTTCCCCTGAGACGCGGAGAGAGTGAAAAGTATTTTGTCTTCGATTTCTTTGAGTTGTTTTTTATTGTTAGCGCTCGCTATGATTAGAGCTTGACGTTCTTCTTCCAGTTCTGGTCTGAGTGACGATGAAATAGATAATTAGATAAATAAATAAATAGAAACTAAATAGAAACTATCAGTTAAATAAATTTAAATGCTTTTAATAAACAAAATAAGAGTTTCCAATAGATAAAGATACAGACAGGATGCGGTATGAAATAAGTCCTTTTTAAACACTCCTCATTATCGCAAATAATTAAAGAATTAGAAACTTCCTTTAAATTACTGTTATTACTATATCAAAAAGCATTACAAAATAAAGTTTTTGTAATGGTTTTTTGTAATAAATATTTCTATTAATAATACCTTTCTTTCGCTACGACTATACCGAGTAACTGGTCCTCAAGGCCCTCCGGGGTAATGACAAAGTTGAGCAGAGTAACTTTGGTCGCAACTTCCGGAAGATAATGCGGGTTGCGTAGTTTAGTCGTGATATAGAATCTGAACTCTTTACTGTATTCTATGATGTTTTCCCCCAGTCTAATCATCTCAATCCCACCTAAAATGATTAATAGAAAATGATTAATCAATGATTTATCAAATGATTCGTGATTTATAAAATGATAAATCAAAGATTCGTGATTTATAAATGATTAACCAAATGATTTGTGTATATATATAAGAACTACAATTAACTGAGGTTAAGTTTAACGTCTGGATTACCATATTATACATCTTACTATAAAGGGTGCGGCAAGTTAGAGAAATAGTGAGCTATCCGGGATTCGAGCCTGGATCTGTCGAGTCCGAGTCCAGATCTTAACCACTTCCCTAACGAACCTTGCCTTAAACTATAATTCACTTTAACTAATTATAACTAACAACAATAATCAAGTGACTACAGTTTTCACTATTTTTCATCAAAAAACAATAAAAGCAAAACTTTGGTTCTTCGTTTAAAAGTAGATTTCAATAAAACTTTCTACTCACTTTGTTTAAAAGTAGATTTCAATAAAAGCGGCTCGAGAGAAGGATCCAATTCTTCGCTAACATTTTCCAACAGAACAGGATTTCCGAAACTGATGGAATTTTCCAGAATTCTCATATAGTCCGAGTCGGTGACTTTAATAATGGACAGTTTATTTTCTTTTTCCATATTCTTGGTCCAGCGGTTGGCCTGGCCCTGGGGGTCAATCATTAGGGGCCTAAGATATAAAAATTATTTTGGTTTATTTATGTAATTGATATAATTTGGATTTAGCTTAATTGTTGGAATTTAAAACTATTGAAAGTTATTAGAATCTATTTAAAACCATTGGAAATTATCAAATATTATTGGAAACTATTACAAACTATTAAAACTATTCAAAACGATTGACAACTATTAAAAAAGCAATAAAACAAAAGAATGAGATTCAAACCAGCGTCTGGAATTAGCGACGATGACTCCGTTATCGATGGAAAATCCGTCGCGCGGAAGTCCGGAAATATTCCACGCCTGGATCAGTACAGGTTCCCCGAGAATCCGTGTGATTGAAAATTCCCCGGACATGGGAAGAGATTGAGACTTTAAAATAAAACGTAAAATAAATAGAAATGGATTAAATTGATTAATATTGAATTAATTAAATATTAAATGTTCATCCAATTAGCGATCCACTGATTTCTAGCACGCATATAAATCTCAAACACAAACCTTACAAATGCTCATCCAATCACATCGCACCTATCTCTAACACTAAATCACAAACACAAACCTTACAAATGCTCATCCAATCAGCAGTGCATTCATCTCTAAATGGCATAGTAAAGGGCCCCAGGTAGGCTATGACCCCCGCCGACACTAAAACGTCCCCCAACAAATTATCATACAAAGTTTGAATATTTTTTGTAGCCTCCGTCCAACGCTGTTTCTCACCCCCCAGCCCCCCGATCAATTTCTTGGCCCTAACCAACTTTTTACCAACTAATTCCACCTGAAAGATTACATTTACTTTTATTCAAATTTAAATATTTACCAAAACGCTAAGTTAACTCGCTGCACCCTTTAGTATGATACTTAAATTGACAGCTACGTCTGAGACATCGTTCGTATAATACCGTAATCCAGAAATTAAACTTAACTTGCTGCACCCTTTAGCAAGGAACTTAAATTGATAACTGAGACATCTTTCATATAATGCGATAATCCAGACGTTAAACTTAACCCTAATGTAACTTTACTAATATTACTATTATGGATTTCTAATATGACTAACAATTATTACTCCTATCTAATACTAATATTACTACAATCTACATCTAATACTACTAATCTACTCATACTCTAACTATTCTCTCAGGATTCGAACCTGCGCCTCCAGTGCCGCCTTATTATCCGTCCGCTCTTTCAACTGATGTCTCAAGTTGTCCAGTCTCGTCTCTATCGCTCTCAGTTCAGTTCTCTTCAGTTCCAACGCAGACATCGTTTCAGCCAAGTCAGCCATCGCCTGAGCCAACTTGAGTTTTTTCGGCGCAACGACTTTAATGATTGCGTCGTAGCGCTCCATAGCGAGAACCCAGTGGCAGAGACCCTCAGCAGCGGAGGAAGCGTAGCCGACCTTTGCGGGGTCAAAGTCAGCATTGCCGATAAATTCCTTCCGGATTTTAGCCGTGTAGGCAGCCTGTGAGCCAAATGATTATTATTATCATCTTTATCATCGTTATTATTATCATTCATCATTATTATTATCATAATACATAACATTACTTCATCATCATTATTATCTTCATTATTATCATTATTAAAACCATTATTAGCATCATTATTATCATCATTAGCATCATTATTACCACTATTATTATCAATATTATCATTATTAGCATCATTATCAAAATTATTTCTGTCTGCCGAATATGTCTGTCTGTCTGTCTGTAACTCTATATAGAAAATAAATACAAGTCTTATAAAAATCATTTATGCAAAAATCTTGCAATAATCACTGTTTCTTTTTAAGAATTTGAAGAAATATTTTATACAAACGGGAATATTGTCTTTATCGTAATCGATCAAATCTTTAAGAAAATTCATTTCACCGAGAAGTTTCTTAGACGGACCCCAGAAATCTAGAATCTAAAAATATTACCAAAAATATAAGTATAGTCTCTTGCCTAACGTCACATCAGCACAACAATGATATTTATACTGTAAACAGCTTACAGAAATAATGAGCCTTGACATGATGTTATCTTCTTATTGTTCCAACCATTTATCTGCTGGAATCTTTAAAAATTTACGCGTATACAGACCTTGTGACCGGTAGAAGGATCATTGACTCTATCAGGATTGATTCCTTTCATTATACAAACAGCAGCCATCACAAGTTTTACCCCTGAGGGGGGATTCTTCATAGCTTTCACTATAGCAATGTCTGCGGGCTATACACAAAAATATAAATCATTTCAATTTAATAATTTAATAAATATAAATATCACTCAAACTCGTAATCTCAATAGAGTCTTTTCATACTTCGGTTTGTTTAAATGAAAAAGGGAAAACATTAAAAATAATATCAATCTACAGTATATATATATATAATTATACATTATATTTTGAAAAACAGATTTAGATAACCTGCACACAAATATACCCCGCAAGGGCGTGCGTGGGGTGAGGGGTATGTAAAATCTTATATAACCAGCGGGTTATATTCATGAAAATACAATAAATTATAGAAATTAATATAGTTGACTATAGATCATCTTTACTTTAATAGTATCCAGTGCAGCTATTGCGGCCTCTAACGCAGGCAAAGCCTGAGCCAAATCAGCCTCGCACTGATCCTTAAGAGCCTGCGAGGCTGCGGCCTGCTCGTTGGCTATTAGCTCCTCCCCCCTGACCTTCTCCTGTATAAGCTCCGCCTCTTTTGACTCTGTGGCTATAGTTTTCATCATTTCTTCCGCGTCAGCAGCTGATCGTAGCAGCTCTGGCTGTAGATTAGTCAGCTCTGTTTGCATTATGGTCACCTGATAAAAGTACGCAAGAAATTAAATTTATAACAAATTTACGAATTAAAACATTTATAATATAATATAAATTCAGTTTTTTTATTTAAATTAATTCAAATTAATGTTTCAATCAATTTGAAAGCAAATTTGAATTACTTTATGCATGCATATGAATTGATCGAAACATATAATTCTTAATTTTATAATTTATACGCTAATTAAATAACATAATAAAAGCATAAATTCTACCAATCCTACTACAATACTAAATAAAACTAAAACATAAATTCTACTAATCCTACTACAAAATCAAACAAATCTAGCTTAATTAAGCCAATATTCTCGCCTGGCTAGCAGCAAAAGCCAGTTTATCCAATCCCACTACGTAACGCTTTTTAACCGTCATCATAGACTCTTGTTTACTGTTGATCAAACTCTTCAACGCGCTGATTAATTCTAAATACGAGGTGGGGGTGATGTAAGTGTGGCGACCCATTTCTTTCAGAAACCTGGCGAATGAAAGTGAAAATAATTAAAGTCTGGCGAGTGAAAATTAAACTAAAATATAAAATTAAAACAAGAAAATTAATCAATTTTCTTTTGAATAAAAGTAAGACCAGCATTCGAACTTAGAATCTATGATTCCGAGTTCATGAATCTAACCATGCGGCCGTAAGATTGTATAAAAATGTAAACAATTACATAAACAAAGAGCATTTAAATTAATGCTTTTTATTATATCAATAAAAGCATTTTATTGATATAATAAAAAAGACACTTTGTAACTGTTTGAATTTTGAATATTAAAAAAAACAAAAAAGCATATAATAGTCGTAAAAATATAACAAAATACATAAGGATATTAAAGCTAGTAAAATCGTAAAGAGATATGAAAGTTATTTCGTACTTTGCTGATAAATCAGCGGCGGAAGTGTGGAAGTATTTACACACGTGAACTGTCGATACTTTGTGTTCATGTGAAATATTAACGTTCTCTAGATACTTGAATGCGACGCGTTCTAAAGCATCAACCGGCCAAGCCTAGAACAGTAGAACACATTTTATGCGATAGAATTTTATATTATAAAATTATATTGCTTAAAATGCTCGTTAGAGAAGTGGTTAGCGCGCTGGTTACGGACGCGACAGGTCCCGGTTCAAATCCCGGAAAAGACGTTAAACTTAACTTAAACTTAAACAACTTAAACTTAAACTTAACTTAAACTTAAACTTAACAGACGTTAAACTTAACTTTAAAAATACGCAATATTTAAATAATAATTGTAAAAAATTAAACGTGGATCGAAATTACATATAAATTAACTTTCAAAAAAAATCCTAGGGTAGGATAGGGAGATTTGAAATGAGAACTACTCATTTGCGTTAAATTAACATAAAACTTAAATTATTTTGCACAAAATCGAAAACTAAATTTTCTACAAACCTGGAACCAGTCTATGGTGCAACAGTTGATGAGCGAGGGGTACTGCCTCAGTCTGGTTCTGAAGGCGTTCCCTATAGGGCTGAACGCTATGATGATATGAAGATTCTCCCTACAACGACTCACAAAGAACGCAAACAATGCGAGAGGACTGAACTCTGCGTTCTTATCCGTACCCTGCGCTGCAGCGCGCACAGACTGAAATGAAAATATTAATTCTAAACGTCCACGTAAATATTTGATGCTCTGAGAAGAAGAACAGTCGAACGAGTAATCAGAAACTTGCTAAAGGGTGCAGAAAGTCAGATAAACGTTAGATAAAATTCCCGTGTTTCGTTATTGAAAAAATGTAAACGATCCGTACTTCGATCAGCTCCGCTTTTTCGTCCATCGCGAATAAATTCGGCACCTCCCCGGAATTCAAAAGACTGTCTATATCTTCCAAAAACGCTTCCTCTTTAATCTGCGAGTCCGTAATTAAAAAGGTCGTCGGCTTATTCTGCCCCCCCGCAACTTTCAACAAATTCTTCAAGTCCTCCCGCCATTCCGTCTTGCTGTAGTTCTTGGAGATTTCCGGCTGGAAAAGAATCATGCCGGACATTGACGTGGCAAGCCGGGTAAGCGATTGCCTGCCACTGCCACCTACGCCTACCAAAAGCGCGTTACCGTTTGCGACTCGGAGCACGCGACATATACGCGAGAGATGTTCTAATACGTATCTGTGGAACGAAAAAAAAGGTGTCAAAAAGTTTTTTAAATAACAATAATAAATAAATAAAAGATGTGCGTTTGTTTTTAAAAAGGAATAATTTCATTTAATTAGAAATAAGTGATAAAACACGTTATGTTTATATAAAGTACACAATATTTTTACATAAAGTACACAAAGGTATATAATAAATATACACATTGCATCACAGAAATGACTAATGCGCCTGATCAACACAAAATAGATCAAAAACAAAAGTAAATGCGCTACGCACTTAAAGATAACGAGATCCATGCGTGATTTATGCGTAGCGTTATATTCGTCTAGAGCGATACCAGCTACTTTATATAGCGCGTCAACGTCAAGCACTTCTTCATAAACACGATCCTCATGGTCCCTGTCTGGGACCATGTAGTCACCAAACATTAGACTTCTTAGATCCTCCTCTTTCACCTAGAGGGATCAAAAAACAGACAGACAGTCAGGCAGTCTGGCAGGCAGAAAGACGAATAGACAGACAGACAGATCTAGAAAGATCAAGATCTGTTGACAGAACTAGAGAGATCAAGAAACAGAGAGACAGTCAGAAAGACAGATAAACAGATAGAGGCAGACAGAGACACATAGGGATACAAGTTTCACACTCACCTGTCCCCCCTTGTTACCACTTGAAAGATGTTCAAATAAAGAATCCATTGTTTCGCGAAACTGTTCACGGATCAACACCTTTATTTTCCTGTTAAAAATTCGCATAAAATGATCCATTAACAATTAATGCGCACGTTAATCAATACTGTAGAATGTAGACGAAATCGTAGTAAAAAAATACAGAAATACAATAAAAATATAATTTCTTATAAAACTCATTCTTATTTCGTATTCTTTTCCTTTTAAAATTGTCTCTGAAGGAAATTTTCTTACCGTGAGTTGTATTTGACACAAATACATCATTTTTGAGATAAGATTGTAAATAAACAGTAGTTTAATAGTAGTGCAACTATATAAAAATAAAGAAAATTACAATTAAGACACAGGAAATGAAGATAAAAATAATGAAATAAAGCGGTGGGATAATAAATAAGAATATTTACTCGTAAAGCCAAGTTCTGTCGTTATTATCAATTAGTCGATCGTAAAACACACGCATAACTTCGTGTACCCAGAGTCTGAACGGAAATAAACAAATAAACAAACAAACAAATAAATAACAAACAAATGTATAAACAAATTAACAAACAAACAAATAACGAAACAAACTAGCGAATCAAAACTAATTATATTGATAAACAAAATCATTAATTCTTCAACGAAAAAACTTCAAAATTATTTTTGAAATTCTATAAAAATACACATTTCTATCTATAAAAATAAAGAGAACCTCGTAAAAACCCTTCTATCTGTAACTTGTTCTTTGCGAATGAGACAAATCCCGAGCAAAACTCTACTAAAATCTCTCAGATTAAAGACATAGTGAGATTTAGCGGGGGTGGGTAGAAGGTTGGTTATGGCTTGTTTGTAAATATCGAGCGTACTCGAAACTATCGTACTGCCTATAGCTTGGAAGTCTGTCGCAAAGTCTGCATTCTAGACAGATATAGCACAATTTGGACGGATAGTTTAATGTTTAGACAGACAGTTTAAAGTGTGGGCAGATAATTTAATGTTCGGACAGATGATTAAACATTCGGACAGATAATTAAAGATTCGGATGAGTTGATGATCTAGATGCAAATATATAATTAAATCATATTGTTCAATAAAGATATTAAACTATTATCATATTTAATAAATAAAAGTTTTAAGTCGTAAATTTTACCTTAAGGAAAGTTGACATGAGAACTGTAAAAATTCGTGTCATCGTTTCGTCGTGAAACGGATTGATAGCCATCACGTTAAAATGTCGTATAAAACGAGGGGTGACCGGGTTTCGACCCCCCCCAGGGGGACCCATGGCCGCCAAGAAGTGGATATCTTTTAGGAAAATCTTAGACGTGTCCTTTAAATCATACCTAGCAAAAAAATATGAAATATAATTTACTTGCTATATATGTAGAAAATATGTATATATGTATAGAATCAGTACATATGTATTGTATTGCATATATGTAGAAAATCTGTACATATTTATAAAATATGTATGTATGTATAGAATCTGTATATATGTATAGACTCTGTACATACATGTATGTATAGAATCTGTATATACACTGTATATGTATAAAATCTGTATATATCTATAGAATCTGTACATATATATATATATATAGAAACTGTACACATTATTATGTAAAAAACTGTTCATATACAGTATATAGAATCTGTACAAACATACATAGAATCCGTATATACATATCTAGAATCTGTACATAAATATAAATCTATACATACTAAAAATCTATACACACAAAACTCACCATAATCACGATAAAGCAATATAAATCTTCTAAACCACAAAATAAATAAAATCAAAAACATTGAAAATATTCCAAAAAAAAATACCAGTGTTTGTAGTCCATATATTGCCTCAATAATTCAATGGGGGGTTGGGCCCCGTACTCCTCCAGGGCCGGCATGTTCATATCGTCTACAAAAATTAGCGCGGTCTTTCCAGGGGGGGGTCCAAATGTACCCTTCTTACGTTTATCAAGTCTCGACATTATCAACATCTGTAAACGAATGAACGATGTTAAACACGTATTGTAGTTTCATCTGATAATAAGATAAACGATATTAAATACGTATTGAAGTTTCAGTTTGAACGCTTTTTAATGTCACATCAGCACAAAAAAACGATTGATTATGAAATTATTACAAATTCAATACAATGCTAATTGTAGCTGTATGATTAAAGAAAGCATTATCAGCCAATAATGATGTCACATCAGCACAAAAAAGCAATTTATTATTAATTTATAATAATAATATAATAAATAACAATAAACCTACAAAAATAATGAAAATCAAACATCCCTCTAATATCCGGCTAAATCTAGAACTAAACGCAATTAAACCAACCAATACGAAGAGAGCATGCCCACTTTACCTGCGTCTGATTGGCTGTGGTTTGTGCAGAGAGATTGAGAAAAGCTGCGGTATATAGATCTTTAGGCACGTCATTCATTAACTTCTGTTGAACGTAAACACTTTTTCCCGTCCCAGTAGGTCCAATGAATAACACGGGCCTGGAAGTTGAAAAAATAAGCAATTTTATATATGTTGTAATAGGATCTTGAAATAGAAAAGTAAATTCATCCTATGATTTTTTGACAATGGTAAATTGACTACAGACTATTGGTCAATATATATCTGGTCTACAGACATTTGGTCAACAGACATTTGGTCTACAGACATTTGGTCAACAGACATTTGGTCAACAGACATTTGGTCTACAGACATTTGGTCTAC
>JAQIXG010004840.1:0-12273 GCA_034700105.1 Oconnorella tubifera
ATTTACAAAATGTTTTCTTATTACTTCGTATTATTGTCGTATTTATCATATTGCATTTGTATAATAATATATATCAATAGGTTTCTAAATAGAAATTTTTTATCGTATTTAAAAGTTTGTTTTACTATGTCACAAAAAAATTATATTTTGATGCAGATTTATTTAATTAAATTTAACATTGTAGCCGATCATTACTTTGTTCAATTATTTCTTGCAAAAATAAATAATTGAGTGCTAGCTATGTGCTAGCAATCAAGGTTTCTGCTGGCAATCAAGGTCTTTCTATTTCACCACTTCCGGTACCGTTTCACCTCGTTTCGCAGAAACTAAAGCCACTTATGCAAATTCTCAATGTTAAAATTCCCAATGTAAAATTTAAAATTTCAAAAATTTATTAAAAAAAATTGGTAGGGGGTAAAAACGAAATTTCTTTCTAGGTCTTTGCTACCAATCAAGGTGTTTCTATTTCACCACTTCCGGTTCCGTTTCACCTCGATTTGCGGAAACTAAAGCCACTTATGCAAATTCTATTTCTGCAAATTAGTCCATCCCAGTTTTTAGAATAAAATGGCACGATATATATATAAGAAAGGATGAGGAGCTCCCGTTCAGTTTCTCACCTCACCGAGTTAGGTTTAGAGATGGGTTAGGGTTAGATTTTGGGTTTATATTGTAACTAGAGTCATGATTAGGGTTATTAAGACGGATCAGACGTAGTTTGTAGTTATTTTCAGTGAATTTAGTTGATTTTTATTTTTTATTTGTAAACAATCGCCATTTTGTTAGCGATAATTAAAGAAACACTGTACAAAACATTAAATTATTTTTTCAAAAACTGTTCGATGTAGTTTGAATTTCGCAATGAGACTTGTTTTATAATATACCTCATCCTAACTTAAAAATGTGGTCTTATTTTTATTCTAAGAACTTCACGAGGTGCGTTATCGAACGTGACCCGGATGAGGAATATAATAAAAAAAGTCTCATCGCGAAGTTCAAACTACATCGAACAATTTTCAACCAAAAAATTGTTTTGATGAGTATTTCTTCGAATATCGCTCATTACAAATGACGATATTGTTTATTTAGTTTTATAATTGTAAACTTTTGAAGCAATATTTCTGTCGTTAGTTTCAGGATACTGACTCGAAGCTTGATGCTATATCAGAAAAGTTAGAGACAGGATTTTGTCAGAAAATAAATTTGCATTGTAAAGATAATCCTAAGGTTATTATTGCTATCTGCTTTAATCAATAAGGATAATATATTAATTAAAATAATATTTTCATTTATTTGACATCAATTGACAGAACACAATATGTTTACTTATAAAGTACACTATGAAGGTCTATATGAAACAAACGCATTGTACTGTATCACTGAAATGACTAGTGCGTCTGATCAACACAAAATTAAATTATGTTAATATCGCCACCTTTTATTTTAGTTCAATTTTTCTTTGATTTATTTTCATATTTAAACGCGTAAAATAATTCATTAAAAGGCGTGTCTTATAATTTTTGATGTTTTGATTGACAGGTTGTTAGACCCTATGTGGGAGGAGCTAGACGCCAGGAAGCAGGCTAAAGGGGGCATGGTCTTTGATATAAACAACTTTAATACAATTGAAGATGTTAGTTTGACTATTATTTTATAACTATTTATTATTTTATATATCTTTTATTATACTGCACTTGTAATCAATTGTAGTTTTGTAAGAATTGACAAAAGATTTGACTCGTAAAAGGTTAAAAGGTCGTTATTTAGATATCAAATTTGTAACGGCTCATTATTCTGATATGAAATATTGACACCTTTTATAGCTGCTATTAGTGAAATACAGGATTATGTAATTTTGGTCAGAGTCTATATTAGACATTTCATAATGACGAAAAAAAACTAAAGGTATAGGTATCAATCAAAATTCAAACTTCAAAGGTTTAGCGCTTCTCAGACATGTTGACATGGGTTCAACACCCGGTTATAACATTTTCTTGGTTGACTCAGCCGTCCGTGCTTCGGGGGTACCTGGTTAAATGAGTTGTTGCTTGGGAAGAATGACAAGATATGTGAAACAGTAGACTATGTGTTCAGGACTGTTGGCTTAGATCAGCTTAATTGTATTTATCCTTTTTGGCTTAGATCAGCTTAATTGTATTTATCCTTGTTGGCTTAGATCAGCTTAATTGTATTTATCCATGTTGGCTTAGATCAGCTTAATTGTATTTATCCTTGTTGGCTTAGATCAGCTTAATTGTATTTATCCTTGTTGGCTTAGATCAGCTTAATTGTATTTATCCTTGCTGGCTTAGATCAGCTTAATTGCATTTATCCTTGCTGGCTTAGATCAGCTTAATTGTATATAGCCTTGTTGGCTTAGATCAGCTTAATTGTATTTATCCTTGCTGGCTTAGATCAGCTTAATTGTATATAGCCTTGTTGGCTTAAAACTCAATCTTGATTTTTAAATGGTTAATTTTATTCAGAAACCATCTTTTTTAATCACTCACATGTATATAATCAAATGATTAAGCATAATCTTATTTTTAGATCTACTCCTGGATGGCTACTACAGCAGCTGCCTGCCCAGCTACGATCAGCTGCCAAGTATATAGCGTAGGCAATACAGCTAACGGCCGACCAATCAACGTCTTCCGTGTAAGCGACCAATCATAGTGTCTCTTTTATATTAAATACACCAATGAAAAGAGTCGATTAATTAGCTACTAAGTTAATTAAAGCTAGATTTAATTCTTATGTAATGAACTGATTAATAGATGTTATATTACTTAATAATTTGATCCCGATTTGAAATATACTTCTTAACTATGCTATGCGCACGATAACGTGATTGACCAGCAAATATATATTGCCATTAGCATTAATTGATCATTAATTGATTGATTAGTTTAATTAATTTTGATAGACTAATTATTTGTTTGATTATTTTATTGATTGATTATATAACTGTGTGATTGATTAGTTTTATGATTGATTAATTAATTAATTTGTTATATCATTGATTAATTAATTGATTGATTGCTGAAGTGATAAAGTGATTAGTTGATAATTGACCAATTTATTGATTTATTGAGTCACTAAATGATTAATTGATTGATTGATTACCTAATTAACTGGCTTAAGTAATTAGTTGATGTATTGATTAATTGACTGGTAGATAAGCAAGACAGGTTCAGGACGCAAGGGTTACTGGATCGACGCTACTATTCACGCCAGGGAGTGGATCTCTCCAGCAACTGTCCTCAAAGTCCTTGATGTCGTATGTAAACTTTTATCTTTTGCCCAAAGTCATCGAATATAACCATAATCTTTTCTAAACCAGGTCTCAGTCAATAACGGCATGATGCTGTGTTTTATGACTCATTTAACTGCTGCTACATTCACTTTCAAATAACTATTAAGTTTCAACTGTTAGCCCTAACTATAACCCTAATGTGCCTCTTTTGTTGCTTTCTAACTTAAAATTCCTCAACATTCCTACTTCATTCACCTTTGCCCTTCCTATTTTAACTTAATATTTATATTTATATTTTAAGTTTAGAATTAACTTAATATAACAAACATTTTGTTTATTTATTTATTTGTTTATTTATTTACAAGCTCGCTAGACGCTCCGGTGCTAATGCTGTTCGTCTGACTGATGACTATGACTGGTACATCATGCCTGTAATGAATCCTGATGGCTATGCTTACACTCATTCCAATGTAAAAAATAAAATAAATTTTAATTTAAAAGATTCTAATTGAATAATGCACACCTTTTTATTTACTTAGTTCTGTCTTTAAATGGCTATAGTCCTCTTGTTTGAAAACTTTTGATTAAGATGTGTAAGTTGCATTAGATCATTTGTTACATTGTAGGTAGGTAAGCAGGTAGGTAGGTAGGCAGATTGTTAGGTAGGTAGGTAGATAGGTAAGTAGGTAGGCAGCCTGTTAAGTAGGTAGGTAGGTACGTAGGTGGGTAAGTAGGTAGGTAGATGAGTACTATGTAGGTAGGTAAGTAGGTATGTAAGCAGGCAGGTAAGTAGGTAGGTAGGCATGTAAGTATGTAGGTAGGCAAGTAGGTAGGTAGGTAGGCAAGTAGGTAGGTAGGTAGGTAAGTAGGTCGGTCGGTGGGTAACAAGTAGGTACGGAAAAAATTTGATATGTTTAAAGGCGGTAGCTAAGTATATATGTCGAAAGTTATATAGTAGATTTGGAGTATTTATTATTAATTGTTTGCATATACAGACTAATTAAAATAGCCAATTATTAAAAAATATACAAATAAAGTTTAAGGGTTTATGTAAAGTAATTATGAATATATAAAAATTGTATATTATAATCCCATAGGATCGTCTATGGCGCAAAAACAGAAGACCTAATTCTGGATCTACTTGTGTTGGAACTGATTTGAACAGAAACTTTAACTTCCGCTGGGGAAGTGAGTAGTGACGTCTTACTAAAGGGTGCAGCACGTGAAGTTTAAAGTCTCGGACTTTATTTACGATGTCTCAGATTTAGCTGTCCATTTATGCTATATTGTGTTCTAATTGAGTAAATGGAAAATAGTTCAATAATAACATTTATTTATAATCCGAAAAGATATTGTACAAGTAAACCTGATCAAGACGAAGAAACAATGGAGACCTGATTAGCTACATACAGCACAATGCCACATCTGATAAATATCTGGCTAGTACACTGTATCAATCATTTTTTATTCTTTTTTCCTCAGCCGAGGGTGTAAGCACCGCCCCCTGCTCTGATATCTACTGCGGTCCATCGGGAGGATCCGAACCCGAGACCCAGGCCGTCTCTGCCGAGCTGGTACGCCTAGGGCCTAGCTTATTGGCTAGCGTAACCGTGCACTCATATGGTAACATGTGGATGTTCCCCTGGGGTAACACTGTTAACCATGCTGGTAACACTTGTGAATTAGCATCTGATCACGCGCAACTGGTGGGCAGTAGATTGATTGATTATTTGATTGATTGAAAAGTGGAATGATTTGTTAATTGAGTGAATGATTGATTGACTAATTGATTGATTGATTTACTGGTTGATTGTTTGGGCTGTTCTTACATTAAATTTTGTTTAATATAAGACAAAGATTTTATTTAGTCATATTAGAAATCTGATTGATTATATAGTTATCATTATTGATTTTTCAAACATTGTTGTCAATATAAAGTGGTTTTATTGTTATTTTATTGAAATAAAACTAATTAACAAAAGAATTTAGAATTATTGTTTCACTCTAAGTTTGATTGCTATTGGTTGTGTTACTTACAGAAAATCTTGTTTCATATTGGTTGTTTAGATGGTAGTCGCTGATGCTACAGCCAATGCTATTCAGAGCACATATAACACACAGTGGGCTAGGGGCAACAGCTGTGTCGTTATCTGTAAGTTGAAATTACTTATCTTTCATTATCTTTTTTTATCTTTCTAATGTCTTAATTTATCTTTTATTATATTTTCATATTTCTTTGTCATCTTTTCTTATCTGTTATTATCTTTTCATGTCTTTTTTAATCTCTTCTTACTGTTGTAACCTTGGTAATCAGACTTTTTGTCCTTGAGGACATGGTCTTGGTCTCAAACCCTAAATACTTGCCTTGACCTTGGAGAGCAAGATCCGGGCCTTGGTCTTGCTCTTGAGGAAGAGTCTTTGGCCATGTTAAAAACGAGGCCAAGGACCAAGACCATTATTAGGATTAAAATTAAACTAGATTGCACCATCAATAAAAATTAAAAAGGTGTTTCTTTTAACTGTCATTTTTCATCATTAAAAGGGTGTTTGCTTTTATTTAAACTTTAATGTAACAACATAACAAGGTGTTTAGTTTAATTCGTGGTAGAATATTAACACATTACAAAGGTGTTTGTTTAAATTTAAACTTGGATTTTTCCAAATTTATAAGGTGCTTATATTAATGTAAACTTTTTCAACATTAAAAAGGTGTTTATTTTACATTCAGACACCACTACTGGTGGTACCGATGACTACGCCAAGGGTGTAGCTGGTATTAAGTACGCCTTCTGTCCTGAACTCAGAGGAAATAATTTTGTTATCAACGCGAATCAAATAGAGCCATCTTTCCAGGAGTTCTTTAATGGAATAGTAGCCATGGTTAATTCTATCAATGGATTGGAACGCCAAGTCTAAATTATGCTGGAATGGCCTTAACTCTACAGTATTCTGGACCAGCCTAAAATTAGTTTTAACTTATTCTGGAACAGTATTAAATAAATATAAATTATTCCGGAACAGCTTTCAATTAATATTAATACGACTTTATTAATTAATCAATTAAATGAAAATTAAATTATTTTGTTTTAATTAAGGACAATAATGGACAATTATAAATATTAATTTATTTTTGTTTACATGAATAATGGCATAAATTAAATATTACAGATATGTGCTAAATTGGCTAATCCATTGTAAACTGTTGCAATTGTAAACCGTTTGAGTTACTTCTAAAAAACTCGGGTAGGCCTAACTCGAAGTGAAAGTCACTTATGACTTTTAAACACTTGAAAATTTTACATACCAATTATTTATACTTACATTTAAGAATAAGCTTTTTAAAAATTAAAGACCTATGTACATTTTAATCCCTAAGGTTGCTGTTGGACAGATATTTGAAAAGCAGTAATCTCATGAATAAAGCAATGTATGAATGAATATAATTTTCATAATATTAAGCTTGGTTAAATTTAATTGAAACATTTTTTATACTTCATAATTGTAAGATACATTGAAATATCAGCGTGAAATTTGATAGATGTCAAATATTATCATCGCATGTTATCGCTGACAAAAAATTGAGAATTCTATTAATTAATTAAGAATTAATTAATTAATTATATTAATTTTTTGTTCTTAGTAGCATATTCTAGATGTATAGTACGTTATATTCTACGGGGCCTTTTAACTTTTGAGGTGATACCATCTAGCTACACAGAGAGTTTTTAACCATTTTTTGTTTTCAAATAATAATTAAATTATTTCATTTATATAATAATCTTTCAATGGAAAGACATGATTTTGAATTTAAAAATTAGTTTAGACTAAACTATTTTAAACTCTTAAACTACTATGTTAAACCGTGGCGACTAAAAGGTTTCCTAGCAAAAATATGTAATGACCTTTTTTAAAGTTATCACTCTATGTTTAGTCTCATCATTCAAAGTTTTCATTAAACCGTCATTAGATGGGGGGGAGGGTTACATTAAACTAGCATCTGTAATAACACTACCGAAATTACATTTTGCCTGAAATGCTTACATCGATTTAAATCTAATTAAATCGATATTTTAGAATGTTCGATTATCTTTTATGGTGTCCGGTATTTCCGAGACAACGATCTGGCAACTCTAACAGAGACTTATTGTGAGGGGCAGGGGGGGGGGGTAAAAAATAAAGTGGTAAGAAATTGGCAAATAATATTATATAATAATATTATATAAATTTATATAATAAAATAATATTAATTATATTAATTATAAAAAATTGGTTTATTTATAACTGAGTATCCCTTTTGTGCTGATGTGTCTTTATATAATACAATAATTTGATTTCCACACATTCAGTTAGCAATGTGTAATTATAAATATCAATTTGTGCTGCTGTGACGTTATGCAATAAATTATGTATCTACGTACAAAGCTTACAACGTGTCATTGGTTATCCATCTGTGCTGATGTGACATTAAACAATGATCATATATAATTTGTGCTCTAGCTAAATCTTGCCACTAACTATAGATATATTCAGGGCCGTTTTGTCCGGGTACCACTTTAAAAAAAAATTAAACAATTTTAGTATATTACAAAAATAATTAGCCAGCCTGAGAGCCTGAGACAGGAAAAAATTTGAAAAGGGCAGAATTTGTTATTCTCGCCCCAGGCGACACTTTGCCTCACTACGTCACTGATTTATATAAACATATTTATTATTAAACAAAATATAATTTAAACTAACGGTTAATTCAAACAAGAAATGCAATGTCGATTTATTTGTACACACAGATGCAACTTCTATAATCCGTTACAAAATTTCACTATATCTCTCCTTGTACATCTAATACAACATTTATTCAATAAATTACGCGCCGCTTCAACCGTTTCTGACCTTTTTTCACGTCCAAACCCTCCCACGTTACTCTTAATACTAAATCCAGGCCCCCTAGAGTTTCCCTCTGCCGTTATCTCACGTCCAAAAAGTGATTTTTTAGTAAAGTCGTCATTAAAAAAGGCTGAAAAATTAACACCTTTTTTTCTCTGACTAATATTTACTGGGTCAACATGTTTCAAAGATTCAGCTGTAACTTTTAACAAGCGGGCTAGTCTAAGTAGGCTACGTAGATCTCTCTTTTCTGATTGGTCAGATGCTGTAACAGGGGTGGTCAATGGTTGATTGACATTTGGAATAATTTCATAGTCTAAAATAATACATGTTTAACAAAGTACGTGAAAGTCTATATGAAAAAAGTACTGTATCACTGAAATGATTAGTGCGGCTGAGCAACACAAAGGCTCACAATAGACAAGCATTAGTTAACACAACACACACAGCGCAATGCCTTATCTAATATGAAACACCTGACAAAATCTACATTTTTTAGCCCAAAAATAGCCCCCTTTTTGATAACTAACCTTTTTAATAGCCAAAAATTTATATTTTTTCTCAAAATTTATACAGGAGGAAATTTGACGTGTGTGATGTATCTACCAAATTTCACTTTGGTATCTCAATTCATTCACAAGTTATGAAGTTTCTAACAAAAAACTTTAAATTTAAATTTAACCAAGTTTTGTAATAGAACAGTTTCACAATTTGATTAATTTTTGTGAAACAATTAGCCGAATTTTTTTTTTCAAACGGGTCAATTTATGAGCGTAGTGTTTGTAGATAATGTAGATAACAAAAATACCCTCTGTCTGTTCTGATATGCGCTTACAATCACTTTCTGGATGCTGATACAGTTGTGTACATGAGGTTTTGAGACAATAAATGCAAATCTCGTGCACATCAGTTTCCATTCTATTGTGACAGGGATTGCCTCATGGTACTGATCCTAATGGATCAGTACCAAATATTTCAGGAGTATTTACTTCTTTCAATGAAGCAATTGCTAACATTTTGCAATCTTGAAAATACTGGCTTCGTTAAATGGAAAGCTGAATTGAAAGTTCATAACTTTTGAACGAATTGAGATATCAAAGTGAAATTTTGTAGCTAGATGTCAAATTGCATCTTCTACAAACTGACAAAATTTGGAGAAAATTATTAAACTTTGGCTTAGTTAGCGCAAAATCGCTAGAGGGTTTTTTTTGGGCGCACTTAAAGATATTATTATATTGTATTATTAAATTTATTATTAAAAAATATACAAACCAGCCATTAATTCATTCATTCCCACATCCCTCTCCCCCTCCCCTTGTCTCCCATTGGTCAGTAACTCTGCTATGACGTCATCGCTAGGTAATTCTCTCAGACAGACGTCAAGTATCTTATCAACCATAGCCGGATCCGAGCAGATAGTAAAGTAGGCGTGTCCTAATCTGGCAGCTAGGCTAAAGAGGGCGAAGCCTAGGAGGAACGATAAGAGAGAGGCACGATGCATTTTTCTAAGCAAATTAAAAACAAAAGCTTGTATAGAGCGAGGTACCATAGTTAACAAGATATCGCCCTTAGTGCAAACACGGTATGCCTCTTCCTTATTTCTAACCCTAATTCTAACCCGAATTCTAACCCAACTGAACAGCAGTTTAAGCGTGTAATTATCGCCTATTAACATAACATATATTTATAAGCAAAGTTTTTATATAGAAAATTTCTCTGAAAAGAGTGTCGTTGATTTTTGTTACTATTTAAAGAGAATTTGAAAGACGAGTGCGAAATATGTTTTGATTATTTGTTAAAGTAACATCAGCACAAAAAGGCTACATAGTGACGTGCTGTACGCTAGCCGTGAACATTTCGCTTAATGTCACATCAGCACTTTCATAGTCTGCAGTGGCGGATCCATGGGGGGGGCGATGGTGGCGATCCCCCCCCCCTACGCAGTCGTTTCATTTTTTTGACATGTTAATTAAAAGCTGGAGGAAGAAATCGCCCCCACCCCTACATAGTCGATATATTTTTTAGCATGTAAATTTAAATCTAAATGGAGCGATCGCCCCCCATCCCTACATAGTTAACATACTCGTTTGCAATGAGATACAGATATATTGTGACTGCTTAGAAATAAATCATGCGCCTTATTATAAACTCTTGCTCAAAAACGTACAACTTAGTGTCGAGAACTAAAAAAATGAAAAAAAAGGTCGCCGGCTCTGAAAATAAAAATAAATTACCCCCCCCCCCACTGGATGTCCTGGATCCGTCACTGATAGTCTAATAAAGTTTATTTTCAGAATTCGCTTGTTGTTTCAACATCATTAAAAAACTTTTGCGTCCTTAGCAAAGCCCTATTATGTACAGAATTGAACGTGACATATAATGTTAATAAATATACGAATTAATTAGGCTTTCTTTAACGCTAATTTATATGTAAATAGCTTATTTTAAAACCTACCTTTTTAAGATCTATTTTTTTTTGGTTGGTTAACAGTCAGACAGACAAACAGCTGAAGACAGACACATCTACCGATACAACGAGAGAGATAAAGAGACGAACCTGGATTTTATTTATAACCCTAATCACACTTCAATATATAAACCAATGAAAACTTTTCATCTTGATTGTCAATATAATGCGTTTATCAAGTTTATCATTACTTCATTCTAAGATTATTATACAATATCATTATTATCGTATTGTGTGAATCTTAATATTAGCACTTCCAGTAACCTTTACATTTAGCTCTAGAGCTCCCCCCAACTTTAAAAAAATTTACGAAAACTTTAAATGAAAATTTGCATTAAGTAGGTAAATTAGTAATTTATCGATATAAGCAATGAAGCGTATAATTATAAAATACCTTCTTAACAGCACATTAAGCGATTTTAACAGAATTCTAATTAAAGCTTAAAATTGTAACCAAATGCTAGAATTTAATTAAAATTCTATTTCAATGCTAAAATTCAATGAAAATGTTATTTACATTTTAAAATTCTAATCATAAAACTAAGAATCACAGAGAAATTAATCAAATACATACAATTTAAAGTTGAAAAAATTTCGAAATATATATTTTAGTAACAGTGTGTAACTTGTACTCGAGTCACATTTTAAAATTTTAAACTTGAACCTGTTCGCTCTTTTGTGATCAATGAAGCGTGACGTTTGGTGATCAATGGTCAAGGTGCCTGGTTGTTAAACGTCCAACAGTTCGGGAAGATTGACCTCAACAGCAGTAGATATAATTATTAGTGAGAAATCTAGAATAAGCCGAATAAAGAATCTATAGCGAGGCATTAAGCTATAACAAGGACCGCCCCTTTACCTCCGTAGCCTATAATTTAACCAGCACTTTAGCCAGTAATCTGTCATAATAAGCCACGCCCATTTAGCAAGGTAGCCTATGTCAATCTAGATAAATGCTATTAGGTAGGCGTTAATTGGATGCTTTAACTGATATTTATAGTTGAGATTAGGGTTAGAATTAAGGTTAAAAATAAGGTTAGGAATGAAGTTGAATGTTAAGAAGTAATTACCGAGTTAAATCAATCAACTACAGTTTGAGGGTTGGGCCTGTTAAAATGAATGCCTCTCTTTAATATTTTAAGATTTTCAACTAATAGGGAATAGATACATCAATAATACATCGCTGCAATTGGTTAGAGGTAATCACGTGATGTATCTTCCCACCAATGATAGTTTAGAAGGAAACGGCTTACTGTAAAGCTATCAATGACTAAAATTAAGATATTAATCAATTAATTATTAAATAATAATGCAACTAATGAAATATTTGCAACTTTAATACCTACGTTAAGCGCAATAACTTTTGATAAACTCTTTAAGCTTATTAAGATTCGACTTATTTAACTTTGGCTTATTTAAATTGACTTTATCATGTTACTTGTTGCTTATTTAATTTTATGCTTAGTTACCTTTATACTTAAAGCAGACTCAGGTATTTTACTTTATATAATATTAGTAATATTATATAATAAGTTAATAAATTATTAATAATAACTGACTGCACACTTTAGTAAGACACTGGTATTCAGGGTTGGTTTGCTAAAATTGGAACTACCGGTTCGCTGTTTTTGGTGAATAATCGAGGAGGCCGAAACTGAGGGGGGGGGGG
>JAQIXG010004841.1:0-12271 GCA_034700105.1 Oconnorella tubifera
TGTGGCATAAAACTAAAGTGAGACAGAGAATGTGGCATAAAACTAAAGTGAGACAGAGAATGTGGCATAAAACTAAAGTGAGACATAGAATGTGGCATAAAACTAAAGTGAGACATAGAATGTGGCATAAAACTAAAGTGAGACAGAGAACGTGGCATAAAACTAAAGTGAGACATAGAATGTGGCATAAAACTAAAGTGAGACAGAGAATGTGGCATAAAACTAAAGTGAGACAGAGAATGTGGCATAAAACTAAACTGAGGCATAGAATGTGGCATAAAACTAAAGTGAGACATAGAATGTGGCATAAAACTAAACTGAGGCATAGAATGTGGCATAAAACTAAAGTGAGACCGAGAATGTGGCATAAAACTAAAGTGAGACATAGAATGTGGCATAAAACTAAAGTGAGACAGAGAATGTGGCATAAAACTAAACTGAGGCATAGAATGTGGCATAAAACTAAAGTGAGACATAGAATGCGGCATAAAATTAATCTGGCTTAAAATATGGCATCAAATCAATGTGGCATAGGATGTGGCATAAAATTCGATAAATTAACTTTAATATATCAACTTTATTAATGCAAAATTTATTTAATTAATTATTTAGTAAAGAAATTACGCTAAATAACAATTTAAAATGAATAAAATGACCGGAAGTAGATGAAATGATTCCCCCGTCGCCTAAACTAAATGCCACGCGGAAGATAAATTGACTTTCTGTCAAATTCATCGAACAACGCCCATTTAATTTGTAAATAAAAATAAAAAAAAGATCAAAATAAGAATTTTGTTTTGATGTTTTGCTTAACGTCACATCAGCACAGAAAGTTATTTTAATGACAAGTTGCGAACTGATTGCTTAACGTCACATCAGCACGTTTGGAACTGATTGCTTAACGTCACATCAGTACAGAAAGTTACTTCGTTGAAGCGTTGCGAACTGATTATGTAGAAAGATAGAGCAACTAGTCACAATTAACGACTAATTAATTAGTCTAATTAGTCCGAAATTAATTAACAAGTTATATTCATTAAGGACTAATAGATACTTAAGCACTATTATGAACTATTAGCTAGTTATCAACCAATAAAGTTGATTAACTTATAACTTCATTAACTTATAAAGCTATGTACGAACTAGCTGGTTAGTTAGTTATTCATTATTACAAACTAATTCATCGATTAGCCAAAATCATCAAATTAGGCGAACAAAATGAGATAATTATAAAATTAGACTAATCGATTAACTTTTCGATTAGACGACTAATTTACTTTATTACAAATTTCCGTATATATTGAAAGTAAAAGTAAATTTTATTTTAACATATTTTTATGCAACATTATATTTAACATTTTCATTTAACAATTAAAGCTTATTTTAATAATCTTATTTAACGTTTTTAACTTTAACAATTCTATGTTTAAGCTATTTTTTAATTATAATTTCATATTAAGTTTATTGCCATACGTTTGATTTCTTCATCTTTTCTAAGTTTATATTTGACTACAATTCCCGATCGATTTCCCTTCCGGTCCCTAATTTATTTCAATATCCGGTAGTAATATTTTGTCACAATTTTTACAGAATATCATTGACAAGATACCGACGTTAATAAGATAATGATAAGTATGAGATAGTGATAAGATAAGATAGTGATAAGATAAGATAGTGATAAGATAGGGATAATATAAGATAGTGATGCGATAGGATACGACAGTGATAAGATAGGATTAGATAGTGATAAGATAGGATAAGACAGTGATGAAGATAGGATAAGATTAGATAAAATAGTGATAAGATAGTGATAACAAAGGATAAGATAAAATAGTTATAGGATAGTATAGCGATATGATAGTGATAAGAAAAGGATAAGACAGTGATAGTGATAAGATAGTGATAAGATAGGATGAAATAGTGATAAGATACTATAAAAGTGATAAGATAAGATAGTGATAAGATAAAGAATATCAGAATGACGGCACTTAATGTCACTGACGTCATATCACTTCTGAGTTGTTTAGCTGAGAGTGAAAAGTTACAAGTCACGGTCAGCGAGTCACTCAAGGGAGGGGTCATAGCGGGGGTGGCGACTACCATCGGTGGGCTCCTTGGAGGCTCCAGGGGTCTGGCTATTGGTTAGTGGGGGTCTTTTTAATATTTTGTTATAATATCAAATTAATAATTTCTAATATTGTAGATAATTATTTATTAATAGTTATATATTCAATTATTGTTAATTATTAGTTATATAGAATTAGTGAAGTGGTTAGAGCGCTGGATTCGAAATCGACAGGTCCAGGGTCGAATCCCGGAGAGCTCGCGATTTCTCTAACTAGCTGCACCCTTTAGTAAGACACTTAGATTGAGAGGTACGTCTTCGACATCATTCACACAACACTCTAATCCAGATGTTAACCTTAACCCTAACCTAACCCTATCATTTTCTCCATCACAGGTGCTATGCTGGGTGGAGTAACAGCAGCGTATCTCTCTCAGGGCAAATTCGAAAGCGTTGCCACTATTCTCACGAACATGAATGACATCGAAAAAGAAAAACTATACAAAAAAGCGCGCGAGATATTCGCTAAATTCTCGATAAAAGACATCGACGCGCTACAAAGAGCGCTAAGTGAACCAGAGTCGCGACAGCTTTTAATACGAACGATTGTCGAACACGTCGAAAAAGAGTTACACATGGAAATAGAAATAACGCACTGAATTTAATTTAAACTCGTTTATTTAAACCGTTTATTTCAAACCGAGTATATAAATCATTTACTTAAACCCAATTTTATTGAAACCCGTTTATTTAAATCGTTTATTTAAACCGTTTCTTCAAAGCTTTATTTAAACCCGATTATTTAAACTAGTTTTGTTAAGACTGTTTATTATTGAGGTTTTCATTTTGTCTATATTAGCGATTTTCAAATATTTTTGAATGGGGGAGCGGGGGGGGGGGGGTTTAATTGCTTTTAATGAAACTTCGGGTTAATCATCATCATTTGGTCTAATGACGTCACATCAGCACAAATGAAGCAATTTATTGAGCAACAATATAATACAAAATGTCTTTATTCGCAATCGTCAATATAAATCAGCCGCATGATATCGATTTATATCGAGTTCAGAGTGATGTACGATTTTTTGGACATTTCAGATAATAAGACAAATATATACGACATCAGTCCCTCCAAGTAACCTCAACTTCATCCGTTCGATACCTAACCGGTTACAAAAACGACAAAATGATAGCTATTTATTCATCATTTAACGTCACATCGGCACAAAATTATAATATCGCTATTCGATTGCTTTCAAAACGACTGTACTTTCAAAAGTAACTTTACTAATTATTTTATAAGGACTAGATCCCGTTCTTGAACGGTTTTAAGTCTAGAACTATGTCTGGGCCTTTAAGGGATAGATAAAAACGAGAGAAATTTGATGTCAAAGATTAATATTTGCGCATTAGTTAGAGCGCTGAACTCGGAATTTTTTTCTCAGATTCGAATCCTGCCAATTTCGCTATATTCTCCTAACTTGCTGCGCCCTTTAGCGATACCAAATATGACGCTTTATAATAAATAAAACATATGCTCCATCTAGTAAATTTTATACTACTAAATCATTTGCTAGCAATATGCTAAATAGTGACAATAAAAACAAAGATAAAACTTTGCGTTTATCATATATAAAACTTACGATAAAGCATATAATAAATATGATTTATAAGATAAAACTGTGCTGATGTGACGTTAAAGAAACGAAATTACCGCTGCGTGCAGAAGGTATCTTCCCATTTCGTAACGTGACCGCTTTTAAACATTTCCGCGCCAGCTTGCGCTATCATGGCGCCGTTATCGATACAGAATCGTTCATCCGTAGCGAACAGTTTAGCGTTTCGTTCTAACGCCATTACAGACATCATTTCTTGAAGGCGTTCGTTACCTGTCATCACAATCTATCACCGGTACAGCGCGTTAGAGAAGTGGTTAGAGAGCTGGACTCGGACGCGACGGGTCCAGGTTTGAATCCGGGGAGATCGTTACGGAGATAACTTGCTGCACCCTTTAGTAAAACGTTTAAATTGACAGCTACGTCTTCGTCATCGTTCATATAACGCGGTAATCCAGACATTAAACTTAACTCGCTGCACCCTTTAGTAAGACGCTTAATTAATTCTAACCTAAAAATCTGATCGAGTTACAATTTAGATTCGATTTAAATCGAATAATTAGCACATGAAACGAACAGAAACTACTATTAAACTATTGCTAATAATAACTGAAAGTATCAAAAAGCTATCAAAAAACTATTAATAAATGAATAAATATTTAAAAAAAAAACGCACAGCCGACCCCTCCGACTATTAGTACTTCCTGTGAACCGCAGTGAGCCATAGCCCTCTCTGGATAAGATAACAATAACAACATATCTAGATAGATAAATAGACGGTAGATAAATAGATAGGTAGGTGTATAGAAAAAGACAAATTGATAAATATATTGTCTAGACAGAGAGACAGACACAGACAGACAGAAAGAAAGATAGATAAATATATACATAGAGCAATAAATAAACAGATATATTGATTGATAAATCACTACTTCAACTTATCTAAAAGTTAATCTCCTTACTGAAGGGTGCAGCAATGATCCAGTTCACCGTCTTCTATAACCGTCTAACTTATTCGCCTGACTAAAGGGTGCAGCAGCAAGCCACAAATACTGTATTTTATACAAATATACCTACCCGTTATTTCAATCAACATTGCGAAGACGGTTTCTTGCAGAGAAAAACAAAGATCTTCGGCCGAATATTCTCCCGATTTAATCAAAGACACGGCACGTTCCTAAAAACAGCAAAAAATTCTTAAAAACTACCCCGGCATTCGATCGATATAGTTCATAAATTCAATATAAAAACTTTGATTCAAATTATATATAAAACTTCAATTCAAAAAAATGTTGAAAAAAAAAAAAAATTCAATAATTATAATTCAGTTACAATGAATAAAAAATCAATAAATAAATAATAATTCAATCGGAATGAATTAAAATTCAATTATTCACCTCGATGAATGATAATAAGCCAGAGAATGAAACGTCCATTCCTTTTACGATATAAGGCAATTCTAGAAACTTTTTTCCTCTGAAAAAAAACAATATAATATTCTACGAAACAACGGCTAATCGAGTTTAACAATAAAAATTTAAGTTTAAATTCCCGAGTGTCTTACTAAAGGGTGCAGCTAGTTACAGATATAGCAAATTTTCATGAGAATAGAACCCGGACCTGTTGTGTACAAGTCCGGTGCTCTACTGTTCCGCTAACAATTTATTTTGGTCCTTCCTGTTTAAAAACATCGATACATTATACATTGTTAAAGAAATTAAAAATATATATATTTTTAAATTTAAAAGAACGACTTTTCAATCATCGAACAATTAACAATTTAAACAAAAAATCCAAATAAAAATTTGTTTGATAGAATTACAAACAATTAAAAACTAAAAATTGTCTCGAGGAAATTGTCCCAAAAGCTCCCAGCACTGCCGCTGTATTCCCCCGCTGCACCGCCAAAGCGAGTCGTTGCTTCAGGAAAGAGGTGGACCTTGGATCTCTTGAGACGATAGAGATCCGTCTGCCCAACTCATTTGCAAAAGCAAGACCCAAAGTGTCAATTAAACATCGTTTCAAAAATTAATTTGATTTTAAATCATATAAAAAGCGCTGTTTTATGCAGTACCTTTTCGCTACTTGTTCAATATTATAACCAGGGCTAGGATCGTTAGATAATTGTAAAACCCGCGCAAATCTATCCAAGCAATTTCCGACTGCAATGTCGATCGTCTCACCAAATATTCTGTATCGTTTCTGTGAATAGGCTATCACCTGTAGAAATTAATTTGTGGAAAAGTGGTGAGATCGGTGAAATTGCAATTTTTAAGAAATCGAGTAAATTAAGTATAACGTCTAGTTTATAGTATTATATGAACGATGTCTCAGACGTAGCTGTCAATTTAAGCGTCTTACTAAAGGGTGCAGCTAGTTAACAAACATAATAAACTTTCACAAGAATCAAACCTATACCCCTCGCATCTGAATTCAGTGTATTACCACCTTGTTAACTAACTTCAGTGCAAAATGATGCATTTTGTTTTAAACTAAATTACATTTAAAATCGAGATAAAAAGAAATACTATAAAAAGTTTACTGATATATTTCAAGACGATACTAAAAAAATATTATTAATTTATTATTGTTATTATTATTATTAGTATTATTTATCTAATAACCTGCGTGTTGCCCCCACTAACATACAGCACCGTGGGGTCAATTGCCCCCGTAATCAACCTCCCCATCTCAATATCTAACGGAATTTATAAGATTAAGGAAATTTTCATATAAACACAAAAATTTAACGCTTAAATTTCTGATAAAATTCTTACTATTGTTATTTAATTGGCATACATCCGCTTTTAATATCTATAGACAAGCGGAAAGCATGTCCATGGACGAGGATGGAAAACTTATAGAATCAGAAATAACTTAACCTAACCTAACGATAATCAAACCTAATGATAACCTAATGATAAATATAATGATAATCTTTATATTATATAATGCTATTCGAGTGAGCGGAGCAGAAGAGTCCATAAAATTTATTATAGAGATAGTTCACTTTAAATTCAATTTAGATGAAATTATTAACAAATAATTTATCAGATAAACTGAAAGTATACGTCCTATACAATGGTTAACATCGATTAAAGGTTTGTTCCAAAGCTGAGCAACAGTTCTCGCTACAATAGCCACTGATACCAATGGCGCCCCCATACCTGGACCTATATTATGAACAAAAATTAATTTATTACGTATAAATTAGTAACAAACATTATTTTTATTATATAGTATAATAAAATTTAGTGAGCTATCCGGGATTCAAACCTGGACCTATCGATTTCAAATCCAGCGCCCTAACCACTTCTCTAACGAGCCTTAATATCATGAAGAACATCCATTAAAAAAACTACAATATAGTTAATTTAAATAGAAAGCTGCGTTATCTGTAAACCTAAACTTATTCCAAATCCTAACCCTTATCCTAACCCCATTGACATAACAGACCAAATATCTGTAGACTAAATGTCGGTAGACGTAGTGTCCTAGATCAATTTTAATTATGTAGCAAGATGCATCATCACAATACTACAAAAATCACTCGTGTTAAAAATAAAGTAAACCATGAAATATCAAATTAAAAGTTGCGACACCTTTTGTGTAGCAAATGACGTCGATCTCGGCCGGTTTAATGCGCGCTATATCTAACGCTTCTTTCAGTACAACTAACACGCAAGCGCGGTGATGTTTAGCGGTGTCGCGTGGCAAAAAACCTACATAACGCGTTAATTTATCACGTATTATAATTATAATTAAGCATAATTTAAGTTTAACGTTGTGATATAATAGGAAGAATGTATAACTGTCTTACTAAAGGATACAAAGAGTCAGCGATATAGTGATATTAATTAATGAAGTAATTAATACTTAATTACTAATTACGATAATTAATGAAACTATCTATCAAAACAAATTCATCCAAAAATGCCTCTTGCGCGTTAAATATCGCGATGAGACTAAATTGATTAGAACCATCACACTTTTTTACGTCTTCTGCGTCATTTTTGAACCTCAAATTCTACGAGGTACGAAACCTAAAACAGCCAATATCTAACCTTGGCCCGGTGGCGTAATGAACGTTCGTCGAGGATTCGACAACACGATGCCATCCTTTATAATACCGATACCTATTTTATTTGCGCTTCCCTCGAACCCAATCGAAATGACCATATTGATTAAATTTATTTATTTTAATAATTTATTTATTATATTTTTGTTAAAAATTAATTTTATTATGGGCAAGATTTGAAACAATGTTTTTAATTTCATCATCATTTCAAATCGTCATTTCATTGAAATCTTCAGCGGGTGGGGGGATTCCTCCGAAATTTGGAGTGATGACCTTTCTTTTAGGTTATCACTCAATAACCTTTAACAGACTTTTGGTCTGTACTTGGTATCGAGACACATGTATCCAACGCAAAAAATGCACTACATATGTAAAAAAAATTGAGGGGGGGGGGTTTCACCACTAAAAACGCGTCTTTAACATGGCAAAAATAATTTGACTCCCAGTGCGGGAAATGGGGAGATTATAGCCCCCGCAACAACTCCCCCACCCCCTTGCCTACGCCACTGCAAATCGAGAATAAAGTATAAGCTCACGCAATAGCCTATAGGCTAGCTTTAGTATAAACTTAGATAGACAATTAATTTTTGTACAGAAATTGTATATCAATTTTTTGTATAGAACAATTCGTATACCAACTTTTGCTCAGTACACTAATCTATGTGCACATCGACTATTTGTATAATTGTATAATATTATACATTGAAAAAATGTATAAGCTGTTTCCATTTCAATTTCAAACAAATTTCAACAGACCATATTTTCTTTAAAAGGCAAGACCAATCAATTTAGTCTAATTACATTTTTTCAAATTTCAAATAATACGGCAAATTATTTTCAGTACAAGTTATAATTAATATAATCTTCTTACACTGTTTGTTAATTCAAAAAATAAAAATAAAAAACAGGATTTATTCAAATAGACGGTTAAAGCATCAAGAAGTGGGAGGGGGGGGGGGGAGGAGATGCAGGACTGTTAAAAATTAATTTCCACCCCATTGAAATTTCCCGAATGAAAGTTTTTAAGACAATTAATTTACAATACTTGCATTTGAAATTTAATCGCGCCTATAATTATAGTCCTACTTATAATATCTACTATTAAATTCTTATTTTCATAATTGAAATTATTAACAAAACGATAAGTATATAAAAGACAAAATTAAATAACTTATTCTTGTTGCAACATTGACGATTCGGCAATAACTAAGCTTAATAATTAACATTCAACAAATTATCGAACTTTTGTTATTTTCAGTTCGTCTTGTAATGACACGTCATTATCGTAAGAAATAAGTACTTTCTCTCCGTTTTTTCCTGTATTGTGATTTTCTTCTGCAAAATCGGACCTCTGTAAAATAAACACAATGAATAAACAAACTTACAAAAACTTAGTATTTCATGTCTTAAAAGTCGTTAGGCCCATTATCTAAAGCAAACAATTTTATATTAAAGTCGTTGTTTTATAAACTACAATAAAAGTCATCGTTATTAGGCCTATAATCCTAATAGTATTATTATTGAAATTCCCATAAATTTTATCATATAATTAATTATTATATATAATTAATTATATGACTATTAACTATACTTTTACCTTATAAAATCCTTATTGTATTAACTTATAAACTAATAAAAATCATACCTTATAAATGAATAGTTCATCTTCAAATGCTACCCCGCATCTGTAGCAATTAATGCAGGTCAATGGACAGCAACAACAACAATTATCAGCCACGGAAAACATCAACTCTGGCTTTCTTGTTTCACGATACTCTACAATAATCCAAACTAATTTTACTCCAGGGGAGGGTCGTATGCTTATCATCCCCCTCCCCCCTCTGCCATATACAATTTCAAAATAATCATTAACTTATTTTAACAGGAAAAGTTACATTTAACATCAAAGAAGAAGCAATAGCTTCATAGAGCTATAATTATATAAAGTTTATAGAGTTATTTAAAATAACATTTGAGAGAAAAAAATTACAAGAAAATAGTCAAAAATAAATCGACGATATCATAATTGATAAATATCATATATTATAAATCTTTAAAAAACAATGATATTCTGACATGAAAAAACACTGACCATCTCACCCCCTGTATACGACTACTTTAATTTCAATTTTAGTGAAAGCGCATCGCTATCTTGCTACACCCTTGCAAACCGTTCAAGTTAATTTGCAAAAAGTTCAAATTAACGTCTAAAACGTCATTTATACAATATCATAATTCAGACATTAAACTTAAATCAGCGATTAAATCTTAATATCACTTATTAAATGTGCAAAATCTAAATTAAAACAACAAAGAATGAATAATAGTGCCCAACCTTTTTTATATCCCCCAGTGGCCAGAGAAACTATGATACCCACAATGAGGCAAGTGCCCGTCCCTATAGCCCCGTACCAGCCGTAGGATACGAGATACAAGTCTATCAATGCATCGTCAGATGTTGGTCTAAAAAACAAGAAAAATAGGAATTAAATACAATGAATTTAAACTATATTATTACGAAAGTATTAAAACAAACCTAACATTAAAATAGTAAATAATTGTAAAGTAAATTTTTTATAAGACCAGTAAATGAATACAATAAATTAATTAAATTAATTATACTGAATCACTACTATAATACATTTCAAGGAGCAATGTTATATCAATTAGCATTAAACTAGTATATATAAATTTTCCTTAACTTAAGGGCTAAGGTTAAGGTTAAAGTAAGCCTCTAGTTTATATTCTCAGTAATAAAAATTATAAAAAATATCATTTTTATTAAAAAAAATCACTTTTTATAATTATTTTTTTAATCAAATAAAAATCTCTCCTTTTTAAAAAAATTACTTTTTCGATAAGAAATGTACTCACTGGGGAGCGGGCGGGTGGAAGGCCGTACAGTTGCCGTGAGCGAGGGGGAGGGGCGCAGCGGTGGGGGCGTGCACTATGTTACCTACACTCACCCACAGAGCTATAATTAATCCCACTATCATTCCAGAGAGGGCGCCCTAACGTCAATTAAAATAAACGGATTAAAAAAAACATTTTTATAAAAATTTACTTTGTATTAATAAATATTTCTCTTTTTAAAAAAAAATACTTTTTTATTAAAAAAATCAAAAAAAGTTTAGTCATTATAGTCATTATATATATAGTCATTATTATATATGACGATGATACTGTTTTTGAATTATCTTACTTTTATATTACTTTTCAGCTCGACTAAGAAAAATTATTTAATAACAAAAAATCCACAAAAAGTTTTATAAAATATACCGGAGCGAAATAGTAGAAATAATGTACAAATGTAATGAAATAAAATTTCAATAAAAATGACAAAATTTGAAATTTTTAATTTTACCCAATGATTACAGAACGGAAATAGAAATCCCATGATGAAAATCCCCGCCAGGGGGCCCCCTATCACCCCCCAAATAGTCCCCGAGGCCTGCACCAGTTTTGAGGTAAAATTATTTGCGACGAACGACAAAGCGATGGTTACAGCTCCGAAGAATATAACTACAAACAAAAAATAAAATATATTTTAAAAGGGGGGGGGGGGTGCGTGCCCTCCGCTCCCAAAATATCGTACAAGCCTAATGCTGAATTCAAAGTGAGAGTGGGGGGGGACGATTTTTCTAAGAAAGCATTTTTTATGGGGTCGAACATTCAAAGAACTTTTAAAATTTTTAAAAGCAATTTATCTGGCTTGAATAAGTTTTGACCAAATTAAAAATTAAGTACAAAAATTTGTTTCACTCATAGCTACAGCAGTCGTAAAATTAACTTAATGATGTTTTAGGGTGCGCCATTCATCAATCCATCCATCCATTCATTCCTCTCTTCATCCATGTGCACTCTTCCATCCATCTACTATCTAATCCAACAGATATCCTTCCATCCATTTATCTATCCATCAATTTATCCATTGATTCATCCATCCACTACCAATCGCGACAGCTATCCACTCAATTATCCATCCATCCACTCATCCATCCATCCAGCCATCCATCCACTACCTATCGCGACAGCTATCCATCTTCTCTGTCTGTCGTTCAGTTTTTTCTCTTTGAAATGCCAGAGGGCGGGATCAATGAAATCCTCCAGTACTACCGCTGACAGCGCGTTGATTACAGACGATACGGAACTAAATTAACCAAAAATAACCAAAATTGTGTCTAAGTAACATTCTTACACAATTCGAAATTATAACAATCGTGACTTCCCAAAATAGCCGGACAAATTAAATGTTAATTCTTAAATTTTGATTACAAGAGTTAGTGCTAGGGTTAGCGTTAAGTTTAGAGTTAGTTAGGGTTATTAAATTAATTGACAGGGTCGTTTTGTCGGGTTAATGGGGTTTTTTGTCAGAGTTCAAAAAACAATAATATATAAGGCGAAATCTAGACAGCCGGTATAGCAAAATATTTCTTCCCCCATACAAATTTTCCAACCGGAAGATATATTTTGCTAAGATTTTCTTCCCCCCCCCCCAAAAAAAACATTAGA
>JAQIXG010004842.1:0-12270 GCA_034700105.1 Oconnorella tubifera
AATAGTAAAACTGTTGAAGGATAGGATATATGAGTGCCGGTTTTAAGCTGGCTTTTTATCTTAAAATTAAATACAAGCAAGCTAAGCGGTTTACTAAAACAACATAATATAAGTTAAGATTAAACTTAATTAAAGTTATAGGTAATCTTTGTCGTATAGGCTTAGTACATTAAATGATTCTAATCACTGAATAGACATATCGATAATATTACCGATGCATTGAAGCATTTGACATGTTGAATTAAAAATGATGTTGATCAAATTCAATATTTATATATGAAATTTCTGTAGTATGATATATTTTAAGTTATGTATTATTAAGTGTTATTATAAATTATTAATCATATTATTTCGGGATAAATAAATATTTGTTTTCATTACAAGTTTCAAAAGCTACAGTCCTATTAATCTACATTGGATTTTCTATAATTATTTATTTATTTTATTAATCTAGGTCCTTCACTCTTGTGAAATTATCAAGAGAAAATTATTTATGGTACTCTGTCAAGAGTAAAATATTGTCATCATTTGACATTCTGCATATTGTAAATTGTGTGTAATTAACAACATTCACTAAATAGTTTTATACTAGCTGATGCGAATGAATAAACAAATTGCAGAAAAATCTACATTTGAATATCGGATTTAAAGTAATACTTCATCTATTCTGTACTTATTTTTCGCTTATCTTATTACTGATATAGATGTCTTGATTAAATTCAAGAAGACGAAACGTCAGGAAATTAGTTGCTTGTTATTCTAATGCAAGTGTTTCATCAGCTGCTGCACTTAAACAGAGCTAATAGCTGCACTTTTGGACGGACTTAATTGTTTGTTCGTTGTAATTGACTATATAGGACCAATTAATAATCCACATTAATTCTCGTTGATCTAATGTGCTGACACGGAAATGCTGTAAATGCTTGCTTAGTAGAATACTAATGATCATTGTTTGCGTGGCTTAGAAATAAAACTATTAATAAAGATATTAATACGTTTACATTTTAAATAATCTAATACTAATTTCAATATTTAATCATTAACTTTAATACTATAAAGTTACTGAGTATAACTTTCAAAACTAGCAAAACGCTGACTAATTTCATCGTAATTGAAATAATAAGCCTAACACGATTAAACTTATTGAACAACTTAGTTTGAAAATAATGACGATGGATTAATTTTATTAATCCAGCTTTATTACAGCTAATTAAATTTTATTTTATTAAAAAATCCGTTTCGCTCAAACAGATAACAATTTGAAGATATTTCTGGAATAAAATATTGATTCTGAGATTTTGAGTATTGCTTCATTAATCTAACAAACTTGTGCGAAGAATCTTTATTATCAGTAAATATTATAATATTTCTCTATTTGAGGCTATTTTTTACTTTAACAGTCAATTTTTTATGCGACGGAAGGGAAACTGATAGATCAAAAGACCCGCCTTTCAGAGATTGAGAAAAAAAATCAAAGAAAATTGAGCAAAGAAAAAGTTTTTTTAAATTTCTGTTGTACATTGTTGTATAATGTAATACTACATTAATGTCGTATCACATTATACATTAATATTAATTACATTAGTATTAATTGTTTAAAAAACTAAAGTATCTTATACATAATACCCAGAAAAACTCTTGCACGCGCCACTCTTGGATGTCAATTATTAAGTTAAACAATGTTCTTGATTGCTAAATGCTTGGCTATGTTTTCTCACGAGATCCAAGTCGCGAAATCTTGTGTGATCGAAAAAAGTCGCACGTTCTAGTTTATTTCTAAGCGAAATTTTCTGGGCGATTAAATGTTGCAGCTCACGTTTAACGGTTTAGTGGGTTACGATAAAATCTAGTATATAAATAGAATCTAGTAATTATAGTGTTGTATTTATTTGATAAATTACTGTTATTTTATTGAAATCTTTTGACGTTAGTTGTAGATAAAAGTCTGCTGTAGTGACTAGCAGTCGAATTAGCTGCCTGGTAAAAATAAATCATGTTTTAATGTCATCGAATATAGAATATAAAAATTCTAAGTGTGAATTTTAATTATTGAATATTTTGAACTTATTGATAACTTATAGTTTTAGAAACTGTTAGTTTTGCATAGAATTCTAGAGGGATCAAATCGTGTTTATCTGTCGCCAGACAAATGATTTACTTGTTTGTATTAACAGCTTGATTGGATACAGTATTCCTTTCATTGATTACAATGCGTCATCGTAATTAGTAATCACTCGAAAATAAAATGGACATCAAATCTTTGACTGAATGAATAATTGATTGATTAAATCACACTGTAAGTGACCTCAAATTGATATATTATCTTACAATCATTATGCCGTTTAACTGCAACTTACTTGAAACTAGATTTGACTCTCAAACTTCGATCAATTTCGCGCGAAATATTGCTTGTAATGGTTTTTCTAAACCAACAAATGAAACAGACTTATTATCAAGAGACAACTTTGAATCATTGCATAAGCATCAAAACATCACTCTTCTGGATCAGATCGTTCTTATCACATTTCTTGTCATAACGCTTTCTTTATCTCTCGTTTCAAATATTCTTCTAATAACCGCAATTATCTCGCCTCCGTATAATATCTACTGTCAGAATAAGTTAAAAATAAACCGTAGAGTAGTTTTGTCGTTTGGGATAAATCCAGAATTTGTTGTATTGGGTGGAATTGCGTTGAACAATCTTTTCCTTGTATCAGTATCTTATATAGTATATTTTCTCGTTATTTTGGGTTTGGGGGAACTTTTGGATGATACTTGGCTTTGTCGTATCACTGGTGATCTGGCTACCATTGGTTTTCTACTGCAGGTTAGTGAGCTATTAAATGATGCGCTATATTCATACTGGTTGGATATTTAGCTATAATAATTATTATAGCAATATGATTTTTTTTATGTTCTACATTAAACGTTAAGCTGTATAACTTGGAATTATTGAATTTTCATTTTTTGTTCATTCCAATTAAAGTCATGTCATCAGAATTTTGGGACTTAATATTTTGTATTCGAATTGGTATAATTATAACGTAAGTTACACTAAGTATTGTAGGTCCTATATATTACTTTTTAAACCTTATATGTTTTTAATTTAATCAATGAATTTTAATATTACATTTCTTTAACTTTTTAACGCTTTTTTACATTGCAGGCACACTTGATTTGTCTATACGCGTTCGAAAGATATTACTTTCTAACTAAGCCAACAAGCTACTCGCGTCTATTTACAAATCGTCGAGTGATGATCCTTCTCGTGTTGCTATCTTTCTTCGCTATCATCATGACCATAGTGACAGCTCTCAGAGGCAGACGACTCTATCTCTCTATGATGAGCTGTCAAAGTATCGATGCACCAACAAAAAGTTCTGTTTTATTTACCTTATACATGTTGCCTTGTTTTGTTGTGGGAGTTTATTGCATTGTCAAGATAACTTTACTGCAGAAGAGCTACAGTAAAGGATGGATAAACAGAAGCGAGTCTTTCTTTAAGCCGATGAAGAGACTAGGGCATGTCAAGCAGGTAAGTTTGATTGGATTCAGGGAGATAGAGATAAACGAATGCTTGTTGTAGAATTTAACAGTTGTTTTATCAGTTATAGAGTGTGTGTTTTAGATAGAGTTGAGTGATTTAATAAGCCAGTTGGTTAACACTTTAAATGCTTTTTGGAAAGTCTTTATTAACACTTAGTTAATAGGCCTACTGGAATTAATTTGAATTGAAGAATTTCTGTTTTATAAAACTTGATTGATGTCTCGCTTTCATAGGCTGCATTAATTCAGTTGCAGATTTCTAAGATTATGTACTAATATATCTTTATTAGTTCATTTATTCATTAACTAATTAATGCGTCTTTGATCAATTAGTGGTTGCATTTTCACTGGCTAATTATATCTGAAATATGGCATATATTTAATTAAAAGTTATAGCATATTAATTCTGAAACTTTAAATCATATTTTTGGCAATATCGTATTTTAAGTAACAATTTTATATCTATAATTATTTATTTGTTATAGGGTATACTGAATTGTTGTTTTTTGCCCAATTTTTTTGTAATATATTCATTTGATTTATCCAGTCATACATAATAATGTATTTCACCTGTACTATGTATAGATTGGCATGCATTAGTCATGCACATTTGACTTAAATTCACACTTAAAGTTAAATTAAATCATTTCTATTTGAATGACATTATATTTTTTATTCAGATATTAACTATAAAGACCATTCTTCTGGTTTCCGGTCTCTATTTCTTTACTTGCTTTCCATTAGCTACCATCAGGATCTGTTTATTTACCGGAGGGGTAACATGGAATGATCTAGAGAGTGGTAACAGTGGCGTAAAACCTTGGTCTTTGATTTTCCGTGTTGCAAACCTCATAATGATGACTACGACTTGTTACGCTAATCCTATTACTTATTGCATTATGATTAAGTCGATTAATTGTCGTATAAAAGCTATTCTAATAGCGTGCAGTTCACGATTGAAACTGAAGCAATCGAATATTTTAACATTATGGGATATATAAATTAAGAAATAAAACACTTTGATTTTTGGTAATTTTAATTAGAGATAATGGCACAAAAGTCAACAGGCAAATGACAGATTTTTATTAATATCGTAAATATTAAGAGTAAATATTCCTGAAATTAAAATGTATTAAAACTATAGTCTGTTAAAGATTCAAGTTTATATTTCAGTAAATAAGATCAAATTAAATGCTTAGAATAATACTATAATATTATAATATTATGAAGTCAAGTTTCTATGAAGAAAATTAAAAACAAAATGATACACTTGCTGTATAAATTTCATATCAAAACTATCAAATCGTTACAAATCTTTATTTAATGTTAATTGTTAATGAAATGAAAATGAAATAATTTTGTTTCCAATAAATCATAAAATTCTATATCCCTGCTCTAAAAAAACTAAATTCTAAGTTATTCTACCCGATTGCAAGACAATATTTTAAATAAAACTACACTTTAAACGCAATTGTCCATGAATCGCACAATAACATGTTTCACTAAAGTTTCTTCATTTATCACACAACTAGTGACTTATTATCGTAGGAAGCCAACAGTTTGTTTAGAACTTGAAGACAGTTTTTCCTCTTCTTTTAACATATGCATTAACTGTATGTTAATCATTTGTCCAACCCGCCTGCCTGTCTATAAAGAACAAGCAATAAATATTCAGACACAATCTTACAATAAATAAATTTTAAATTGATCAAACATTATAGTTATTAATTTTATTCAGTCTCGCGCAAATATAACATTTATTATGATTTATTTGTCTTTAATTAAGCAGAGGCTTTCATGTACATACTTTAAGCTGTATAACTTGGAATTATTGCAATTTTGTTATTAAATTGTAATAACATTTTGTTTTTCAACTGGTATACATTTAACGAAAATTTAATTATCGTTACCAAATATAATACATAAATAAGACTAACTTCACATGTGTATAAATTGAATTAAACATTAAATATAAATTGAAATAAACATTAAACATAAACTGTATTAAACGTCGATTTTACACTAAAAAATAGCTGCAATCAAAACTAACATTTCACAATACAGAAACACTGTATTGATTAAATAGAAAATATGTAATAACTGAAATAAAACAAATTAAAACAAATAAAAACAAAATAATTACTTCGATCATGTCAGAAATACTTTCAGGATCCAGACTACCTCCCCCCTCTTTCTTTATCGTCGTCATTGTCCCATCCACCATGACACCCACGATCAATCTATCGCGTTTACAAATACAACGTGATTAATAAACGCGTTTAACAAAAGTGCAAACGTGTTTAACAAAAGTGTCAGCATAAACGCGTTTAATAAACATAAATAAATAGTACAATAAAAGTGCAGGCGGAAATTGAAAACAAGACTAAATCTCTTAGCAAATTTGATAAGATGTAAATACTAAACTTTCTTTATTCACTGTAAAAAAACTAAATTTATTTACTCTACTTAGAAAGTAATTTACACAGACATTACTTTCTTTCTACACAAAAGTGAAATTTTTATTTGTGTGTTTGATTCTAAACGGCACATCAGCACAAATATGCTACAAACTATAATGCTGAACTTTATTTAATTGTAGAAAAGCATCAAGCATTAAAATTAACAGCTTTCGTTGCAAATGAATACTATTATGTATCGTTATCAGTAATATTTATCATTATTATCAGTAAAGTAATTTCCTTTATTAAAAAATCTCAAAATGTACATTCATTTCAAAAAGATAGAACCACCTCGCTAAAGTACAAGTCTCTTCCTCCATTGTAGCATCAACAACGTGACAGTGACCTACCTACATCAAAATAAATCGTACAAAAAACCCACATTACATAAATACCAACTTAGTCGATTTTTACCTATTCGTCTATTTATAGGATATATATAGATTTGATAATTTTATCTGCTGCCTATTTATAGATTTGATTAAATAGTAGATATGACTATTTTATCTGCTGCCTATTTATAGATTTTATTAATTTATCCGCAGTGTGAAAAATGTTCAAATTTGAAACTGTTCAATGGTAGTTTCATATGAACACTATCACAGCCAAGCTATACTATATTGTCTTTATTACATTTCAAGTAATTGAAATAAAATCTATTGCATTCTGTAAAACTTAACAAATAAAAAAATTACTATGCATTGCTGTAATTATTCGTTATAATAAATATTACTTATATATTTCTCTATTCATCTTCTACGATATAAAGTAAATTAATTACAAGTCTTAGTTTTATAATATAGTATAAAAGAACCTTGCTAACAGTCACCAAGCAAGGAACATTGCTAATATCAAATCTTTTGCAATCATAAGGATCATCCGCTACTTCTATTTCAGCAACACCTTGCTCATTCGTTGTCACTGACAAAGTTGGGATTCTATCAAATAAAAAATACGATATAATCTTGAATGAAAAATAATATTACGCTTTCTTTTAAATCTAATTTTTGATCATTTTTCTAGTAACCAGTGGCTGACAATTAAAGAATCTCAACAGTATATGATAATATAAAACACAAAATATTGAAAGTAGCAAAATGATTTTACTAAGCTACTGAGACAATATGTAAATAATCAAGTTTGAAAGGAATTCCTAAAAAATTCTTTTAAAATATTGAAAGCTATCAAACTGATAATAAAGAAAAGTTTTAATAATATTACCTTGTGTTAAAGAGAGCGGCTTTAACGGCAATTGAAATAGCGTCAAACAAGTTGCCACCACACTCCAGTAACTAATTCAAAATGAATCAAATAGATAATTTGTCAATGCTCATTAGAAAAGTGACTAGAGCGCTGGATTCAAAATTGACAGGTCCAGGTTCGAATCTCAGATAGCTTACTATTTTCTCTAACTAGCTGCACCCTTTAGTAAGACGCTTAAATTGATAGCTACGCCTGAGACATTATTCGTATAATACTGTAATCCAGACGTTAAACGTAACCTTAACCTTATAACCTTATTATTATAATTAATTACATACAAATTGCACTACAATTTATTAATATGAACAGAATTCAACTTATATTGCATCACAAGATTTGATAAAACTTATATATTATTTCTAAATAATTACAAATTTTAAATATTAAAAAAAATTTAAATTTATTAATCCGACAGAACGGCCCCATCAATTCGTTCAATAACCCTAACCCTAACAGTCGCGGCCCATTTGTCTGCGCCGTTTTGACAGTCGCGATGTAACTTAAAAAAATGACAAACCAAAATGTCAACATAAACGACCCAACATTTTTGCCCCGGTATAATGCCCAGTTGCGTCAGATCAAAACATTTCCGATGACAAAAGGCCCTCGCTAACGTTGCGCTTATAACTGTCGCCAAGTCTTCCCCCCCTCGACCTTCGAACTCAGGCGTAGCATTTGCCGAACTACGTAAAACGATTAAATAAAATAATAATAATATAATTATTTTCTATTATTATTAAATAATAATAATATAATAATATAATGTATTTAAATTACATTTGTACTGTAAGATAATTTTTTAATTTACAGTAGAAATAGTACTGTATACACAACACTATAAAATAAATACAGTACTTTCAAATAAATACAATAGTATCAAATACAGTATTAACTGTACACATTTCCTGTATAACTATCACAGTAACAACAGTACTATACATTAACATTAATCATTTAAGGTAAAAAATGGAATAATAATTCGTGAAATGAAAATGAATCAAAACATAATACAGATACGAAAACGAATGAAAAGAAACAAAATCTCAAATAAATTCTGTAACTAAATACAACAGAAAGCTCTAACCAATCAACAAAGAATTCTATATAGCCTTCATTCGGTCTTTCTAACTTCGGTTCATTTAATTCAACTTTAACACCAACTAACACATCAGTATTTGCCTACAAGAAACGTATAATATAAAACAACAGTCAACTTACTAATACATTAATAAATAATAATAAACATTTTCAAGAAATATGTCTGCAGTCTATGTCGAGGCCCGTTAGAGAAGTGGTTAGAGCGCTGGATTCGAATAGAATGTCCAGGTTCAAATCCCAGATAGCTCACTATTTCTCTAACTTGATGCACCCTTTAATAAGGTATATATTAACAGCTACGTCTTTGACATCGTTCATGTAATACGGCAATCCAGATGTTAAACTTAACTTGCTGCACCTTTTAGTAAGACGCTTAAATTGACAGTTACGTCTGAGACGTCGTTTATATAATATGGTAATCCAGACATTAAACGTAACCTTATAGAGTAGTTATACTTAGTTAAAGAAAGGATGTCATCATATAAACATAAAAAACAAACTGACCAATCGTAAACGAGCAGATCCTGCAGAATTAGAAACAAGATCTGACTCAAGTTCCATCTGTCGATAGTCTTCACATTTCCGTCCATCAGTCCGCAAGTTATCCTAATTCAACAAAATTATAAATCTGCATTAAACTTATTTAAATTTATATCAATAAACGATCATACAAAAGTGACTAAAAATGTCTTCTTAGTATATGGATCTGACATCAAATAACCATCATCTCAAATCAAACTATTCATATTTTAATTGGATAAAATGTTATATAAAATAATTCTTCGACATTTATTCTGGGAATTATAATGTAATTGCTAAGATTTTTATTTATTTACCATATGTTTGTTTTATATTTATTAATTACATTTATTAAAAAAACTGATAAACTTTCCCTAAATTATATATGAATTAAATTATATAAATATTTCTCTTACTTGAATGCCATGTATTATGAATGTCTTCTCTGCTTTACTTAATAAAACACGAGCCATTATATCAATGCAGTAATTTGCTTCAAATTACAAAAATTATTTACATTTAATTTATTTACTTTTAAAGTTGGAACCAACGTGGTTTAAATCAAGAATGGTATTTTTATTTTTATTTCACTGAGGGGTTGATACTCAAACAACCCCCCCCCCCCCCTTCCCTTTGAAAGTTATCTATTTTGATTAGAATGGCGAGTTTAACAACCCTTACATTAATAAGCCACTGTATTGCTGAAGGAGGCAACAAGTATCTGAATTTTCTATGACTAGTTATCATAATCTAGTATTAGTTGCTGTACTTTATTCGTTACATTTTCTATTAGATGCTCTAACATATATATATAATTAGTTTCAGTTTAAATTAATGGATCCCCCCCCGCCAATGATACCTCGCTTAAAAGTAAAACCAGAATTAAGTTCTGCAGATGAAGTTCAAGATAACATTAAAACATCACGTACAGCTCATATTGAATCAAATAAAATTCCAGATGAACAATAAATTATTAACAAAGATTAAAATATCAGTTTTATAACAATATTTTATTATATTAACTTTTAAAAATTATTACAGTAATTCAATAAGTAACTGATTGCATTTAATATAGTAACTAATCAACCAGAATTCTCTGTAACATGATAATTGTAAGCATAAAAGGAACAAATAAACAAAATTAATTAAAGTTCAAATAATCTAGAAGTCGACACAAATACAACAAATTTAAAATATTCACAATTATGTAATTGTAATGTGATTTATAATGCTATTTCAGCCCAGAATTATAATAATAACAAAATTGGAGTAATTTCGTAAATGCAATTTGCATAGAATGAATTATGAAATCAATATTGGTCCCTATCTGTATAACCTTAATAAATTAACACTCAACTATTTAATAACAAAATCAACGAGCAAAATTACTCAACAAATCAGCCATGATATCAAATCTACACACACCCCGACAAAATGACCCAGAAAACATTAACCCCATAAAAAACCTCCATCAAATCTTTTATAACCCTATCCATAACTAACAATAAACTTAACCCTAACCCTCGCCCTAACTTTAATCCAAACAACCAAAATCCTAACCCCAATCCTAAGAACTAGTAATCGGGGCCTTTTTGACGGGGGCCGTATTGACCGGTCACAAAAATCTACACTAGGTATTAAACGTATCTATTCAACATACGAGCTGTTAAATCAAATTCAATGAAAATCAAAACATACACTATCACACAATCAATCAGCCTAGTAATTATTACAAATGAATATTTTCTACTTTACATCTTATAGTACAAAGCATTCAACATCATCAACCTAATCAACTTCATCATATAAACACAAACTGATAAATTATTTTTTCAATCAACTCTTATAAAAACTATTTCACAATGATATTATTTAGCGACACTCAAATCCTAACATAAAATGTACACTCTCTATTCTCTTATTACAAATATATATTATATTAAATCATCGCACCTCTGAATTACAAGCACGAGGGCAATGCACGATGCGTTATAAATGCGATAATAATTATTTTATTTCACACAGGAAGACGCTGTATAAAACTGAAACTATCTCACAAACTAAGCAACAACAAAAAAATCAAGCAAGAAAATCCTTCTATCCTAAATTTCCGTACATATTAAATAATCTGAGGTACAATATTATTAACATTATTAAATAAATTTATCTCTTTTATCGAGAAAAGAAGCTCAATTTTTTGCATACAAAAAAACAAAAACAATCGCGATTAAACTCGCATTAAAAACCTCAAAATTTATCAAAATTTCATAAAATTGAAGGTTTAATTATTCAAAATCATCAAATTTAATAAATTTGAAGATAAAATTTCTAAAAACTTGTTCTAACCCTTCAAATTTATCAAAATTTGAAGGTTTGATACAAATTTAAAAATTTGATACAATTTCACTATTTGATACCAACTTAAAGGTTTAATACCAATCTGAAAGTTTTTTTTGCAAATTTGAAAAAATCGTATCAATCCTTCAAGATACAATTTACTAACTAGCAAAATTCTAACAAGACATAATTGCTACTAGTGATAATTAAACGGAATAAAGGCAATGCAGAGACTTTTCATAGTTAACAGAATGAAAAGGAGAGAACCACTGATAAGAGAAAGGATGACCAAACGTTATCTTTATATTATACCACCAAGATCGTCGAATATAATGAGTTCTGTCTCTCTTCAAACCTTCAATACCCTGTAAGATAAAATTAAAGCGTATAAAATTACTTCTCTCCAGTGATATATAAGTAAATATATATCACTTTATTAGTTTGCAGTAAATCTGTATTTATCACTTTATACTTTGTGAACAAAATTCAGTCTAGAAGCCCGTGTTACTAGTCAAGCGAAATTAGAATAATCTGATAGCATCATTTTTTTTACATGTATTTGATTTGATTTACATTTCTAAACGGCCAATTTGTTAAAAATCACAATTACTTTCTGCCCACTCTATTCACTACATGATATTAAATAATCTTTCATTGCTAATGCAAAATTAAACAATAAAAAACAATTATCTAACATCATTAAATACTACTTTTAAGCATTATTTCTACATAAAACACAATAAAAAACCAAATATGATTGAATTCTAAGTACTATTGAACATTATTTCTGTGTAAAGAAAAGTACTATACCGTTTCATCAGTGCAAATAGAGGTGAGTTGTGATCCACACATGATTGCAGTAAATAAACCAAATAACAACGCTTCAAAAAGTAGGAACATCATAAAAATAGTCGTAGCAGCGGGGGAGAGAGACGGACATTCTGATAAAATAATAAAAATATTAAAAGTAGCACTAAATGTATACAGCTATAATTCGATTACAGATTTTTTTTGTCCAGGACATTTGGTCTACTGACATTTGGTCTAT
>JAQIXG010004843.1:0-12269 GCA_034700105.1 Oconnorella tubifera
ACAGTATATGTTAAACAGAAAAATAACTTCGTTACCCGAGTTAAACTTAGTTCTTTAACTCTGACATTTAACTAATATGTCACTGTCAGTCAAGTCTTGAGATCGTTAAGTAGATTTGTATAAATACACATGCAATGGAAAGCTTTAATTAAAATGGAAAACTTGACACTGTCGATCAAGGATATAGAAATACTGACAACATTTTTCAATCTAGCATCACTACTTAAAGCTCAGCAAATTAAAATTTAACATGTGTATATACTATATATTGCATAATTCAATTCAAAGTGTACAAAAGTAGTAAACTGAAGTCCTACTAGCATTACCTAATAATTTACAATATAATCGAAATAAGAATTAAAGCGTTAACTTTAATACAAATAGTGAAACGTGCATTATGCAGTATCTTGTAGTAAACTTATGCATTATCTATCTAAAGTATTAAAAGCAAGTCAATAAAGCTTTATTCTAATACAATTGAAACTACAGATAGACTTTATGTATTGTAGTAAAGATAAATTATTTAAACATAATGATCATTCACATATTATATAAATATTTCAAATTCATTGATATAATCCATCAAGTTTTAACCCTTTTTACACTATAATATAGAAAAAGACCAAAGACAAATTCCTAGCAATGCCCTCCTATACATGCTAGGCAGTGCATTGTATTACTAACAAATTATAAGACTTGCTAATATTAATTAGCAATTTATGTTTTCTTGAAAATTTCAATATACTGAGTATTATCATTTAACTGCACAGCATCCCAATGCTCTAGGTTATAAATACTTGAAATAAACAACATAATAATTATCCATTTACATTAAAGCAATTTTATACTGCGATGCAGAACTATAATTTCAAAACAACACCTACAATCATGATTACATAAAGCTGACGTGAAAAATAAGCATATATCTGATTAAAGAGGATAAAATGTAATCTACAGGCCACCAGATGAACGAAAATCTTTAAGTACATATTTCTTGTAAGCGCCATTCATTTGTTCTAAGAAAATGAATGTTAGAACGGTGTGTGGCCCGAGGCGGGCGTAGTAAGGAGTAAAACCTTTCCATAGACTGAAGAAACCTTCATTGCGAACCACCGTGCTTAGCACATGCTAAAGACATGTAAAATAAAAAACATTGTAATACAGGATATCAACTCCTTATTAGCTTATAGCTTGTGTTATAGTGGTACATTGGTTAAAATTATAGTTTTTTTATAAACTAAAAAAAATAGTGCTATAAGTTATAACTATTTAATTTTACGACTGATAACGGTTAATCTAATAGATGCTAAATGGGTGTGAGCATTTATTTCTCAATGTAAAATATGTGTTATTGAAGATTATCAATTATTTGTAACTTGTTGTCACATCAACCCAAACAAGAGTTTATTTTATTTATAAAATATCAATATTAAATAAGTATTATATCAATGTTATGAATGTATAACATCAGGTGATAACAGTTGTTACATAACATAATCCATCAAATAATTAATCTTTTCTTCGATAATCGAGATGAACGATAAACGATATTCGAAAGGAAATACGAAGATTATTGCAACTAGCGCAATGAAAATGACTAAAATGAAAACTGCAATGTTCAAAATGAAGTTTACGTGATAATGTAAGACAAAATGCAACTTACAAAAGCGCCTCTGTACTCAGGTTTTCCATCAATCATCTTCATGTTTTGAATTCTAAATAAAAAAAAAATGTCTCCATCTTTATTTGTCAAAGCATGTTAGAGAAGTTATTAAAGCGCGGGATTCTAAATCAATAGATCCAGGTTTGAATCCCGGATATCTCACTATTTCCCAAACTATCCGCACCCTTTAGTAAGACGCTTAAATTGACAGTTACGTCTTCGACATCGTTCATATAATATCATAATCCAGACGTTAAATATAACCATTACGTAAGAAATTTAACGCTTTAATCTATTCGAAGCTATAATGTAATGTTATATAGTAATGTTACATTAAAAGTTAATTATATTAAATGTTATTTTTGTATTAATTTAAAGAATTAACTCAAATTCATTGCTTTTATCTGTACATTTTCCCTACCTTTTTCTTCTGTAATCTTATATCAACTAGTAAACGCAGAAAACAGTTTGCAACTGATGTGTACCAAATATGATATGACATATTATAAAAACTACCGCATCATATACTGATAGCGGTATCAGTATTTATACATTACCTTGTTTTAGCGATGTCTACAGGCATTGATGCAGCCGTTGTAATTAATCCGCTGATCATGCTTGCAATGAAATGAAGTAGAATATTGTCCTTAAAGTAACCTGCAATGTTCAATTACAAATATAGCTAATAATTCTTCATAAAATTGTAATTAAAACAAGCAACAAAAATTAATAATTTTGACTGTAAGCTATGCCACAATTTGTCTAAAATTTGAGTACATTTTTTCACCCCTACCAAATCTCTTATATTTATTTTAATCCCCTTCTTCCAACCCCTCTCCCCCAACCAACTTTGAATATACTGTGTTAACTGTGTTTTCAATTATACTGTGGCAATATTAAACTAAACACGACAAGTCAACCAAATTTTAAACAAATTCTAAAAGCTAACCGGTAGAAAGCACTATCTGCTTGGCTTGCGAGTAAGATGCAAGCTGAGCGGCATTCACTACCATGGCTCGAGCCACTGTAGGCCCACAACCCTACAACAACCAACAAACTGAGAGCATCAAACAAAGTGAAATAACGTCAACAGCAATAAATAATAATAATAATATCAATAGCAGTATCATCCAATCAAGATCATCTTAACTATTTCTTTATTAAGTTATTGAGAAGCCTATTGAGAAGCCAAAACAGCGATTGTAACTGAATCATTTCACTTTAGTTTGCTAATTTCACGAATCGGCATCATTGACAAATTGACATCATTGACTGATTATTAGATAATGACGTTGCATAATGAACTCATAATCTGTCATTATACAGCCTTTTTTAAAAATAAGCCAGGAATTTGCAATAAGGAACAGATTTGTAACGATAAGAATCTTAATAGTAACAATGAATTGATCAATAATAAAGATATAAAAAGATAAATACAAATAGAGAAAAAAATATATTATAACAGGCTATTAACAGCTAGTCAAATTTAGAAAAATTTGTCACAGGAATGATTAAAAAGGCTTATAATAATGAAGTAAATAAACTGAATTATACCCTCCATAAAGTTAAAACTCCTTCTTCAGTTGTTATTCTATACAAAGCATTGAACACATTCTTGTATCCACGCTTTTCTGCTGCAGGCAATCTTAAAATATAACATTACAAAACATTTTATTGTCAAATGTAAATATCACGCTGGACTTGTTAATCTTTCTATGAAGTAAATATTCAAAATATTGGGCTGCAGCCAAAATTACTTTGGGTTTCAGCTTAAATACTAAAAAGTGACTTTCATTACAAATAAGTTTTGCATCAAATAGAGTAGAAGTACATTTGGATTAGTGGTTAACACACTGAGCTGTGAAAAAAAGGTTGCAGGTTCGATTCTCACTAGAAGTCAACATTCTTTTTCCTTTCTCATGGGTTACAATAATGGGCATAGTTAAGGTTAGAATTATAGTTTGGTTAAAATTAGGGATTAGATTATGCATTCTCATAATTTTCACAAGTTTCAGCTAATATCAATAAAGTTTAACATCCGTTTAACTGTCAAGGGACGATGTCGCAGACAATTATATAAATGTATACAAATGAAGTATACAGACAGAAACTACTATGATTAAACATAAGCTAAAGTTTAAGAAATTATAAATCAGTTTATAAATCAGTTTAATTTATAATCTGACTTCTAAACTGATTTCCCGACTAAATGGTTTCCTCTCTCATTTGATGGTTTGTCTTCACTGCTTGGTTGCAGCATGGTGTGGTCTTGACTGATACTGAAAGATGTCAGCGACATCGTCCCTCGACCGTTAAACAGACATTAAACTTTATTGATTTACTCAAAAACGAAAAAAATTGTTGCTGAATAATTGTTCCAGTAAATCACCTTCCATCCGCAGTCATACGTATGAGTGCTATCTCAGCTGGAGTGCCGATGAAGCTGCCAACAGCACCAGCAAACATTCCCATAACAGCTTTTTTGGCAAAATTTGGAGGCTTGCCATCTCTATTATAGTTAAAACAATAAACTTATTATACAAGAAATATAAATATATTAAATTTATTAAACAGGAAATATAAATATAATAACACAATTTAAAGTTAAGGATAAATTAAAATTCAATGAAATGAAATATATGATATTGTACTGTAGATATTAAATTAAATATTATGCTAAAGGGTACAGCTAAATGAGCCACAGATCTATATTACAAAATTAAATAATGTTACTCAAATTTTTGAAAGAAATGCCAATTGATACAAATTGAGTAATTATCACTAAAAAATTAAAAATCAGATTTATATGAATATTCTAAAATTTTACAAACTCGATGACTTTATAAATCAAAACAATAATCAGAAAGTGGATTGATAGATAGATTTCTTTCTTAAATCAATGCATTATACAAATAAACGTATTAAACAAAAAATAAAGTACAAAGACTTGAAATGCTCTCTTAAAAACAAATTGCGCCTTAAAACGGTACAGAGTATAATGAACAAATATCAGTACAATTAAACATCACATGAATTAACAGTTTCATTCAAGCAACCAAAAATCAAATAAAGAAAACAATAAACATTAAAACAACACAGATTGATCGATTTATATAAACAATTTGACATACTTGGTGAATCGTTCAAATAGAATTGTATAAACTCCGAGTCTCGTTGTGGTATAGGTAGCCTGGCGTAAAAGTCCTGCAGATAATCTGTACAAAATGCACAGGATGTATTTACTAGATAATAAATAAAGCCGAAAAATTTGCAAGTTCAAAAACCTTCCCTGAGAAATAATGCACTAGAAGAAGCATTTTGACTCTATTAAATATCCTGCAATTGATGTTTGATTCTTTTGCTTAAATGCACATCAGCACAAACAAGACTATTGTACTACCAGATAATGGTTTAAAGAAATTTGATCACTATATTTTAAATAAACTATTTGTTAAATAAATGTCTAAATGCATACCCAGTGTATATGCCGGTAATGCCTTCATTTTTAAGTATGGATCTAACAGCATGAAGACTTGTCTTGTGTTCCCTTGCTTTCCCTCCTTCACCTACAGCAACATATTTATATAAACACACTAAAAATACAATTAAATGACACTTAAATGTAGCTTAATATACACTGAATATACACTTAATTTACACCTAAATATTTAATATACATTTAAAATACACTTAAATGCATAATTTACACTTAAAATACACTTAATTTACATTTAAATACTTAATTTACACGACAAATATACTTAATTAAGTATCAAAATCACTGTCAAATTATTACTATTTGTAATAATCTGATTTAGCTAGTGTATAAAGACATATAAAAATGAATTAGCCTTTAAAATCTATTAAATAAACACCTAATATTATATAATATAATAGCTCTTTTACCTTTTTAATTTATATTTTTCATTCACAATAAAATTTGACTGATGACAACAGTAAAAGAACATAACATATATGAAATTATGCATTGTGGATTAATAGTTTAAATATCTGCGATAAACTGTAACGTTGTAACTGTAAATGTAACGTTGCGACTGTGTCATTGTTTGACTAGAATGACTAAAACTTTTGAATACATATATATATATATATATATAGCTTTGATTGAGTTTTTCATGTAAAATTATTTTCGTAAGCTATTAGTTGTGACTGGAGTTAAAATTTAAGGCTAACAACAGTAATACCGTATTTGTCAAGTAATTGATAAGTACTTTAAATTGATAAATAAAGTAGCAACAACATATTCTACTTTGTACAAGTTTACAATAACATTAAAAGTGATCAATCAACATCAAAAAATCTGTAAATAAATGCAAAAATTACACAATCGTATCATAAAATCAAATCTTTTATTAGAATAACTGACTATATCTGGTTCAAACTGAATTACACGAAGCAATAACAATCATGAATTTATAAGATACTATCTTAGTACAGAGTTATAAACTGTAAGGCTTCAGTGCAAATAACAATTAAAACACTGAGATTAACACTTCTGAGAATAGATCATTTCGTATTTCAAATAATACACAATCAAACTATTGATCAATATCAAAAAAACATAAAAAATTGTTCAAAACGTTTTTCATAACTAAAACTTTTTCGTCATTTTTCCTTTAAAATAAAATGGCTTCATGATATTTTTCTGATAATATACAGGGACCAGGGTAGGGGGAACCTTACAATAAAACACTTGACCCTGTTTCAATGCAAATGACAAATGCTTGCAAACTGACACCATTTTATCAATATTATATTACACATTAAAGCAACAAAATTATCTAATAGCATTAATAACAAATTGACAAATGTAAACAAATAAACAATTAGTAATAAATTTATGATAAAGATATTAAAGAAGAATACTCATAACCCCCTCATCCATGATATCCCCCCTAAGCTGAAAAATAAACTAAAGCACATTGATAAAAGTCTCACAACTATTTCAAGTGGATCTCATTATCAAGTTTTTATTATTAAAATACAGATAAAAACAACCGCTGCATATTGCAATCTATAAAACATTGCATAAAACTTTGCAAATAACCTTCAAAACAATATTTTTGTTCTCAGTTTAAAGCTATTTGATCTGCAATTCAAACTACAGTAAGAGACATGTAATAAAGTTTAACTTTGTACCAGGAGTTCATATAAGTAAATCTATTCACAGAAAGTAACACTGTATCACTTATATAAATGTAAACTTTAAAAGTGTTCCATGTAAAGTAAAATGTTAACAGTAATGTTAAATATCACAGCAGCAATGCTACAACATAGTATTAAATGAACACAGAATAAGTTAGTTCATACAATTTTAACTGTGATTCCATTTGCCCATATATATAAAACATTCCACCCCTTATCATTACATTTTATCAGCACTATCACCCCCCCCCTCCCCTCCCCCTTCTTCGAATCCTACAATCACAACTTTATATAATTACAGTGCACTGCAATATCAAAACAGTAATAGGATTAATTTGAATGTGTTTTTATTGCGATATAAAAATCTCAAAGTTATTCATAAATTTCAACGCCTTCCGGTCATAAACCTCTTGCTAATAAATATTATTATATTTTTAATACAATTATTGTTCTTCAGTTATATACCGATATTTATATATTATATTATGTTTGCCAGTTCTTGTGATGAATAAAGAATATTATATAAATTATTCAATTGCATCACGCTTATTTTTATTTTCGTGATTTTTAAAAACAAAAAAATAAATAAATAAATAAAAGCAGACAAACCGCTGAGCTGCATACGATTTTTGACTAAATCCAAGGGTTGAACAAATAAAGTTGCAGCCATGCTAAAATAAGAAAGCATTCATTTAATTTTAACAAAATTTAATAGTGTTCCATAATAACACCACTTCATTATAAGACTATTATACTAAGAAAAGAAATTTAAGAAAGTTTTGCAAAGTAGAAAATTTTATAGTAATTTTAAAATAATAGAAATAGTTAATTCATTAAACCACAGTTCCTCTCCTAGTTGTTCCTTTCACCGTTAATTGAATTGAAATATACACCTATATTCATTTCAAAAAGCACTGAATAATTTTTCATAGGATTTTTATTTAAAAAAAATCAGTAATGGAAAATACAGTTGCAGAACCACTCAAAGGGCTCCCATTCGGTTTTGCACCACACCGAGATGGTTTAAAGATGGTTTAGGGTTGAAATTTGGGTTTAGATTGTAACTGGAGTCATGATTTGGGTTATTGAGACGGATCAAACGTTGTTTGCAGTTATTTCACAGAATTTTAGCAGATTTTTATTTTATCTTTAAAATATCGTCATTTTATGAGCGATAATTAAAGAAACACTGTGCCCAACATAAAATTAATTTTGCCAAAATTTTTCCATATAGCTTGAATTTCGCCATAAAACTTGTTTTGTTATATTCCTCATCCTTTCTTATATATGTGGTGTTATCTTTATTATAAAAACTTCATTGGTGCGTAATCGAATGTTACGCATTAAAACATTAAAAGATTCCCTTTGAAATCAACAAATTTCAAAGGCAATTTACTAATTCAAATGGAATTTCTTGTGTAATTCAATTATACGAGCATCCAACTGTAAATTTAATCCCCATCCAACATTTCAAAGTAATTTTCACTCATAAATAAAATACATTTTATCCATATAAACTAAAAATCTCTTTAAATATTAATTTATCAGCATAATTAATGGATTATACCCATGCTTTTAATCAGAAAAAATATAGAATTAAATATAAAACAACTTACCCAGCCGATCCTCCGAACAGAAATTTAACGTATTTTGGCATTCCAGCGGGTTCTGCGGGGGCCGCCATTATTTTATTTCCCTCGTCGCCTAATTTAATAAATAAAATAAAATAAAAATTAAATGAATGTCAAAAAGATACTTTAAGTGCGGCCTTGACCTAAAGATAATATTTCTGTTAAAATCAATATTGTACAGTTAAGCATCGGATCTTGTCAAATGCACTTTTCTCGAGATTTGGTATTAAATTCTGAGATGCAAAGTGATCAGTGATTTATTAGTACTTTAAACTGCAGCGTCAAATATATCTGCGCTTTAATACAATGTGCTTTATTGTATTTTATAATTACTCTCCGGCAAATATTATTTCATTGAACTCGTTTACAGTAATGTGACCTTAATTTTAAAAGTACGTGCTAATGACTAAATGGGTCTATGATGGCAATATGGTTATTTTTATATGGTCAATATAATTACAACTAAAAAATTTCTTTTAACGGGTAGTGTTGAAAGGGTCCAGTGGTGTAACCTTCTATGCCAAATCCAAGAATGATGAGATATTTAAAGATTTAGAGCTATCTATGAATAATGCGGCTTTTATAGCGCTCCTCTGGAAATTAGACAATTTCGAAATATAAACAGCATTTGTGTCAGAATCAAAAACCTCAAGTATTATACAACATATGAATGCGGTGTACTGGATCGATTAAAACACACTTTTTAACTTTATATTTACCGGAAATTTGCCATAATACGCGGCCCTCTGATGGCCCATAATGTTTACTATGCAAATAATTTGTAAAATATTAATATTATTAATAAATTATTTACTTTATTAACCGCTCAGTATTCTTGTAGTTGATAGGTTTGTAAGTGACTGATTGACATTCCGATGTTACAAGGTTGCCAAGTTGCGGGTATCAACAAATATAATAATAGGCCTACACTGTGTAATTGTAGTAAAATTGTAATTAATTTACTAATTAATTATTAATTAATAATTAATGATTAATTAATGTACGTTAATAATAGGTAATAATATTTATTTAATATAATTTACAGAGTGCTTATGGAATAGCAATTTAAATGATTTAGTTAACAAGCAGGTGCCCTTTGATATCATTGGATAGGTGCTCCTTAATTATAATTAATTTTCATTATTTAATATTACATTTAATATTGTGTATTATTATACTTATTTTCATTTAATATTATATTTAATATTATTTAATATTACGCTTAATATTATTTTATATTATATGTAGTATTTTAATATTTTATAATATTGGTGCCGAGTTATTACATTATTAAATGCTTGCAGATCTACTGTAACATCAATTCATTACAGATTATTACACTTAATATATATTTTATAATTATTAATTCATAATTATTAATTAATAATTGCTAATTCAATTAGGGATATAGTTGGAAATGAAGGGCTACTTGAGATGTAATCAGAAGCTGTTTCAGCTTGCGCCTAAAGTTACAACGATAGGCACTGAAGGATGCGATCTCGTTATTCAGGTATATTACATAAAGGTTGACTTCAATTTACAGCTTGAATATTGTATTTATATATGATTAAAATATTGTAGTATACAGGATTTTATCTAATTGCTAACTATCTATCTAACTATCTAGTCATTCTAGTGAATAATTTGAATACTTTTACATGATTCGAATGAACTAAAGATAATTTTTATATTTTTTGTATGTTTTTATTCGTTTTTTGTTATATAGCTTTGGTATAGTTTTTTTAACTCGAAGATTTACTGTGGATGTTCAGATATTTGTAATTTCTATAATATCATAAATAATTCTTGCTGTATACATGTATAATGCCATATAAACATATATATCTATAAATATTTATAATGTTATTTATACATAATCCTTTTAATATATATATATATATAATTTCATATACAATTTAGTCATCAACAATCAGTCAACAGCATGCACTGATAGAATACAGAGACATGGATGATTGTTTTGTTCTGAAAGATCTCAACTCAGTCTATGGCACCTACGTGAATGACTGCCGGGTAGAAAATGCGTCTGTCCGTCTTTCACAAGGAGATATCATACGCTTTGGTAATTCATCGGCAACTTATGAAATGATCATGGAACAAGAGCAATTGGTAAAAAATAAAAACTAATTAATTCGTTTTGTATCATATGTTTAATTTCATATGCCGTATAATATTATGTTTATGCGATATAATATTATGCAGATTATTTTGGATAATATAATAGTGTATAGTATTATACATTATATACTATTGTGTTTTACATTTTGCTGGTGAAACACTAGTGAAGCGTTTCAGTCCTTTTTTATATAAATATGTTATTTTTTATACTTGATGTATATAAATCTAAAGCTTGTACTAAGTATGTTATTAATTAAAAAGGTTTAAACAATTATTGATTGGGCTGTTAGGAGATTGATTGAGACTTCTAATATAAGAGGGAGTGAGGGGGTATCTTTGTATCTTAATAAAGAAGTTTATATTTTTTCTTCGCAAATTAAAAAATTAGTTTTTTCCAGGGTAAACAATCGCCTCCTCTTTGCTTTCTCCTCGACTGCTCTCATACCCTTTTGTTGTTATTAAATTAGTAATGCTAGAATCACATTATGGTTACTTATTTATTAATCAATTTTTTGTTTATAGGAGGGGAGCGTAATTTTTTTAGTAGTAATTATAAATTGACTGTCATCAGATCAACTTTCAGCTTAATAATGATATATTACCGCTCTCAAGACAATCACTCGAATAATATTGATAATTGAAGTGCTCTCTGGGTTGATTCAATGCAAAGCTTGATACTATTTATCTTGAGATTAACTCTGTTTTGCAGTAGAATATTAGATTGAATTAGATTGGTTAACAGAGTATAACTAAGCTGTGAACAATTTTAGTTAATTTTATTTTATTCCATTGTAAAGTGCAGTGTGTAGTCAATCTGTTATTGTGAAGTTTTAGCAAAGTACTTTTTATATTGCATTTACATGATTATAAAAATGCTTTATTTTGAATAAATGCATTTATTGTTATAACTAGAGCTCAAGTTGGTAAAAAAGCTACTGATGTCCATCAGAGTGATTCTGTTGAAAATTCTTATACAATTTGAAAAATCTAGAAAGTGATACACTAAAGTATAACTAAATTTTCTACTGATGTACTTTGCATCTAATTAGAAAATCTTTTTCATCACTTGCCATATCCTGATTATATAATATCCTGATTTATTTGCCATATCCTGATTTATATAAGAAGTAATTACTTTTAATTTTATACAGTTGTTACAAAAATGTACAAAAACATACGTGAGATCAGCTTTTAATGTTATTTTCTAGGTGTCCTATCCCCAAGTTCACAGACAAACAGCCTGGGCTCAACCTATAGCTATTATCCCAGATACTTCTCCACAGATTGTCTACACGGGTACATTGCCTCAGCTGAAAGCGTTCAATATAAGCACCAATCAAACGTACACTTCAGCCATGACTCCGCCCCTGCCTAGACAATCTGTGTCTGTGAGAACGAGGCCTGTGAGTGCTGGGAACAGAAAACAGTTTTCTGATAGGACGCCTTTGTTAAGTACTAAGAAATGTGAGTTATATGATATTTCCTAACTCGATTTATAACATTGCGATTAAACGATAGACGCTTATCTGTTAGCTTTGTTTATTGTTAGCTTTGTTTAATAGGCATAAAACATTTATATGTATATTTCAATGCATAAAGCATATATATGTATTATTTTTTATTTGTATTAATATTTATATATATTTATATATTATTTATATATTATTTATTTA